>JAWRVF010000919.1:0-138789 GCA_036785485.1 Physcomitrellopsis africana | reverse complement strand
CCACTTCATAGCATCCGGGGACTTCATTGCATCACATAAAGTCAATGGATCAGCAAGGAGTGCAACATTAGCATGTTCTTCACTTACTTGAGGAAAGATGTGGTTCTTCCACCATTCACCAAGTGGTCTTCTTTCTCTCATAGGATACCTCCTTTCATTTGAAGAAGATTCACCTCCATGCATTCTTCCAACTCCCTTTTGTCTTAAGCCTTGTTTCTTCTCATTCAAAGGTTGGTACTCCTCATCATCATCATCATCTTCAATATCTTCATTTCCTTCATTGTTGGTCTTAACTATACTAGGGACCTTCTTCTCCACCTTCTTTGGCTCTTCACCTTCATCACCATCCTCAATGGTTTCATCTTCTTCTTTCTTTGCTGAATTTGAAGATGTGTCCACAAATCCACCATTACTCCCACTTGGACACATCTCCAAGTGCTCACAAGCACTTTTATGCTCTAAAAACTCAACATCTCGACTTTTGATAATCTTCTTGGAATCCAAGCACATTAGCCTATATGCCTTGGTACCTTCACAATATCCAAGAAACACACATCCTGTACCTTTTGCATCAAGTTTGAACCTCATACAACTGGTACCTTTGCATAAGCAACACATCCTAAAGTCCTCATATGTGAAACACAAGGTTTCTTCCAACTCCAAGCTTCTTGTGGAGTCATTGATGTGAGTGCACTTGTAGGACATCTATTTTTTGTATACACTGCATTTACCACGGCTTCCGCCCAATATTCATGTCCAAGGTTTTGAGCATGAAGCATACTCCTTGCCATCTCCACAATGGTTCGATTTGCTTTTTCAGCAACTCCATTTTGTTGTGGAGTGTAAGGAGTGGAGGTTTGTCTTGCAATACCTTGAATCTTCAAATACTCATCAAAATGCTTTGACATGTATTCACCTCCATTGTCCGTGCGCAACACCTTGATCTTGCACTCACATTGTTTCTCTACAAGTGCTTTAAACTCCTTAAACCTTGACAAACACTCACTCTTGGTTTTAAGGATGAAGATCCACACCTTCCTTGAATAATCATCAATGAATGTGACAAAGTACCTTGCTCTTCCTATTGATGGCGTCCTCATAGGTCCACAAACATCCGAATGCACAATCTCCAACAACTTACTTGCACGTGTTGCAACTCCACTTGGAAATGAAGCCTTTTGTTGCTTGCCTTGAATACAACCTTCACAAGCAAGTGTGGTAGCATTGTTGTAGCATTGACCAAGATCTAAACCACTTACCATGGATTGGAGCTCCTTCATGCTTTTGGCATTCAAATGACCAAGGCGTCGATGCCAAATGCCAAACTTATCTTGATCTTGTGGAAAATCAGCAAATGCCGCCACTTCAACTCCATTGACCTTTTACAATTGATGAAGTAGAGGTTGCCATCTCTAAAGCCCTTTAAAACATCATCACCCTCCATTGTCTTCACAAAGCATCCATTCATATCAAATTAGACCTTACAACCACTTGAAACAAGTTTGCTCACCGAAAGAAGGTTCTTCTTCATCTTTGGCACATGTAGGACCTCTTTCAATCTGATCCTCTTGGTTTGGTTCTTCACAACAATCTCCACCACAATGGAGCCAATTCCAATAGCTTGTACCATGCCATTGTCTCCTAACCAAACCTTTGTTACTGAAATTGCTTCATAAGTGTCAAATGAACACTTGTATGGAGTCATGTGCTTGGTAGCACCCGAATCAACAATCCACTTGGACATGGCAGCCATGGAAGTGCCTTCACTTGCCATGAATGCATAATCATCTCCTCCAACTTCATCACGAGCATTGTTTGCATTCTCTTTCTCTCCTTTCTTGGCCTTGTAGCAATTTCGTGCAAAATGACCTGGTTTTCCACAAATGAAGCAAGTTTTTACATTGCTTCTTACATTATCACGTTGGTAGGAATAGCTACCTTTGCCTTGTCTTGAGAAGAGAGCCGAATCTTCACTATGATGCTCCTTTTCCTTCCTTTTGGTGACTTCATGTGCAAGTCTTGCCGTCACATAGTCCATGGTGAGTTCCTTGATTCTTATGGACTCCAATGCTACAATAAGGTAGTTGTAGGACTCGGGAAGGCTCATGAGCAAGGTCATGACAATATCGCCATCTTCTAAAGGCTTGTCAACAATTGCTAGTTGGTTTGCAAGAGCCTTTACCTTATTGACATGAGCCATGAGGTCTTCACCTTCTTCCATCATGCAAGTGAAGAATTTCCTCCTTGTGAAGAGGATGTTGGACAAGTTCTTGCTCTCATAAATGTTGCAAAGAGTCTTCCAGGCTTCCGCTGGTCCTTTGCAAGAGATGATGTGAGAAAAATTGGCTTCATCCAAATTGGTGGCAATCATGCCAAAAGCCTTCTTTTCATGTCTTTTGAAGTCTTTGTGCTCCTTGATATCGGCATCCATGCTTGGAGGGTCTTCACTTTCATCAACAATGTCCCAAAGGTCCAAAAACGCCAACAAAAGTTCCATTTTTATCTTCCAATGGTAGAAATTGTTGCCTCTAAACTTCTCAATCACTCTCAAACCTTCACCCTCACTAAAAGCCATGTCTAAGGAGTAGTGTATCAAAAAATATCAAGAAAAGGAGTCTTTATGTGTTTATAAACACCAAAATAATTTTGCACAAGCAAAATCTCAGAATGCCCTCTTGTGAACAAAAGAGTGGTTTTTCACTCAAAACACTCTGAACTCAACTTTTGAAGTTTCTAATCACTATGAGCACTCTCATGAACCTCACAAGCAACTTCAATCTTTTTCTCAAATCACAATCTCATGAAAAATGAATGTTAGTCCAACTAACTTCAACAACTCAACAAAGACACTATCAAGGTCTTTCAATATGCTCTCCAATTCACTATTCAAGGAGTAGAGAATCCACAAAGAGATGTTAGATATGTATGATAATAATATCAGCACCTCCTCATGCCAAATAAGAAGTTAAGATCATACAAACTCTAACATCAGCAACTACCATAAGATCTATTCCACACAATAGCAACAATAAGTGAATGCCTTAAACTTATTTGAATAGCACAACAAAGTGTGTGTGGGCCCATAACCTATTGAAGAAACATAATAAGCATAACACAAGTAAGTATGAGTACAAATCAGCAAGGTTGCACACAAAGGGAAGTGTGGAATGAGATAACTCTCTCTTCCAAACACCCGATACTTATAGGTGGTGGTTGCTGCCCTAATGGTCAACTTCCACTCTTTGATTTTGACTTACATGTCCCTTAGGATCCATTGGCATCTTGCGTACCTCGAGGATATCCTATGCCATGCACTAATGACTCTTACACTTTGACTAAGATGCCCCTTGGGATCCGTTGGCATCTTGTATACCTCGAGGGTATCCCATGCCATGCACTAATGACTCTTACTTATTCTTGATATTCTTAAGAGATCCTTATCCTCGACTTCGACTTCGATTTCGACCGCATCCCTATATCTATAATATGTTGGATGAAGACAAGAGACTAACTTCAATTCTATAGCAACTCTACCTAATAGAATATCTTTATACGAATATATTCTTACTTTTATTATTACTTATTTATCTCAATAATTTATATACCTTAAGTTCAAGCACCTATTCTTCTTTTATAAAAAATTTAAATATTTTTATTTTTATATCAAAATTGTAGTACAATTTTTAATCCTAGACTTTGATTTTTGAATGACTTTTCTAAAATCACCAAAATCCTTACTTTTATCGTAAACAACTTGCTCAATGTCTATTGAGCATGACCATCAACCAATGGAAATGAAGATCTTCACCCCTTGTCTTCATTCATTCATATTTGGCTTTCATCCTTCTAAAAAAGCCTTTTAGTAGTTTAATTCTTCATCTTTGGACTCCAATTTCTTTTCAAGGCTTTATACTAAATATTTAGGTCCTATGTAATTTAAATGTCATAATCAAAATAAATAAATAAAGACAAAATAAAGTTTCTTACATCAAGTCCTTTAAATACTTTATTAACTATTCTAATACATATTAGAACTTATAAACACATTACATATTTTAGTTAATTTTTATATATTGAAAGTAATTATAATATGATAATGCTAGTTATTTAAAATTCAATACATAGATTGATGTAGAATGCACCTCTTGTTACAATGCTCAAATCTTAGCTATTGCTCAATGAGCCTTGTCATATTCTCTAAATGCTTCTGTAAATGCTTCTATGAAAGCTTAAAAATTATTTAAAATTAGAGATTTCTTTTCAAACAAGGAAATAGACTATAATAATGTTTATTTCATAAGCAAGATGCCAACTAATCCAACCCAAGATTCTTTTGTCAGATAAGTATTACATTGTAGAATTGTTATCAATCAAATTAGATTAACAAACCTTTAAAATTTTGAACACGTACCATCATATTTCTTTAAAAGACTAACTCAAGGTTCTATACATTCTTAAATAAGTAGATTTTTTTGGCGCACCATAGGTAGTATTACATCCTCAAGCACAAAAGTTAGAGGTACATGTAGTCTAGGTTGTGGTACTCCAAATGTTGCATCGTTATGAAATTTTACAACAATTCCTTCAATCTCCAAAATCTTAGAAGATAAAGTAATAAAAGTGCTTATAATGGGATCTAACTTGGACTTAGAAGATTTAGTCATACTAATATTTTAATCTCTAGCCATTCTTAAAAAAAAAAAAAAAAAAAAAAAAAAAAACTATAAAAACATAATATCAATTTACAAGAAGATAATTTGCAACTTTTGAAATGCCTTAAGACCTTCAAAGAGAGGGATGATATATTCTCTTACAAGAGAGATAAAGCTCTAACATTACAATTAAAAAAACATCAATTTAAGAGATGATAATTCACAATCTCTAAAGCGCTAGTATACCTTTAAAAAAAAATAATAATCCACTTTCTAACAAAAAGGATCTAACTTTGATATTTAAGATGAAGGCAATCTCAACAAACTGTCAAGGACATAAAAATACAACACAAGATATTTGAATTAGAAAAAAAATTAAATTAAATTAAATCAATAAAGATTTAAATTATATAGATGAATACACAAACAATACCAAGAAAGGTGAACTAGAACTTAAAAAAATGCATTATCCAAACTAAAGAACTCTTCAACCTTAACTCTAATATATATTCTTATTTAAAAAGCTTCTCAAGCAGCTTCTACTAATTTAAAAATTTCTCGAGCAGCTTCTACCAACTTGAAAGCTTCTCAAACTCCTTTCACTAATTATGAAGCTTCTTGAGCTACTTTCACCAATTAAAAAGCTTCTCAAGTGACTTCCACTAACTAAAAAACCTCTATAATATTTTAAAAGGTTTTGTAAACTTCCAAAGTGTATGTTCTTAACATCTTTGATATATTATCTTCTTTAGCAATCATGCTCCTCATTTTGTAGTTGCATTGCTTCTTTGGACAATATTAAGCAATATGCTTAGCTTCTCCACAATATAAGGACAAATTTTTTTAGCAACATTGAGTCTTTTCTTGCTCAATGAGCAATTTATAACATATCATATCAATTTGTATCAATTCTAGCTTAGTTAAATAAGTTTCTGAAAACTTAAGAGTTGTTATTATTAATTGATTTGTTCTTCACCAATCAAATCTATTTTCTTAATATCTTTCAAATAATCAATTGTCGCATACAATGGCTTGAGTAATAAATTATTTCAAAGAGTTTGCTTTTGACATTGCTAGTAACAAATCTTTTATGTTATCTTTCAATCCATAACAAAATTGATTAATAAAGGTTTTGTCATTCTATTCTACATCACAAATAAGGTTTTAGAATTCAACAATATTAATTATGACAAACCGTGATGCTTATTATAAAAATAGGATTTAGGATTTAGGATTTAGGGTTTAGAATTTAAAATTTAGGATTTTAGGATTTAGGTTTTAGAGCTTAGTCTCTATTATCTTTTCTCAATCACTTTCTCTAAATGTGGTCATAAACACTTTGAAGAATAAATTCAAATCATAAAGAAGTTGTGAATCATTTTTTATTAAAGGTACAAACCAAGAAAGAACACTTCTAGGTAGAAGTGAGCCTATAAATCCAACTTCAATAAATCCATTAGAATATTAGAAACAATGCAACCTTAGATAAATCTTGACTTATTGTAAAAAACCTCAAAATTTTGATCTTGTTCTATTAAACTTCTCAAGTATATTAATCTTTGCTTCCTTTGTGCTTGTAGAAGCAATACTTCTTAGATTTAGTTATGAAGTTGATTTACTTACTTCCACCTTAAGAGTGTTGATAAACTTTTGAAGATTTGCAATAGTTACAAATCTTTTTTTTACTCCCATTAAATACAACATCCACAATTTTTCTTTCCACTTTAGATAACTTAATAAATCCACAATTTTTCCTTCCACCTTAGATAACTTAATAAATCCACAATTCAAATTAGAAGAGGATAATCTACAATCTCTAATATCAAATAAATTTTTTTTAAAAAAAAGGTGATCCACACTCTTTTTAAAAAAAAACAACAAGATTAGGAAGTAAAGAACATGAATTAAAAATAGGTAGTTTATAACCTTCAAAGATAAATAGAACTAGAGCAATCTACTTACTTTTAAAATACAAAACAAGAACAATGAATTAGCACTCTTGTCAAATTGTCAAGGACATAAAACACAAACAACTAAAATATCAAAATACTCTTATATCACTCAAAAGCAATAAAGAATCACTTAAAAATGGTATAATATTAAATTAGAATGACTATTACTAAAAATAAAAAATAGAGACTTTTAAAATAAGACTAAAAATAAAAAAGACATTAATAAGAGTAAAGAATGCTTTATTCTTATTTTTATATATATTATCTACCTAAGAACTATGTGACAACATTCTATAGGACCTCCAACATATGTCTAATTTGCAAAACACATGTCAAACTTGTAAGACAAGTTTTTTATATGTGTGCCACATAATAAACTTGTAAGACAAGTTTTTTGTATGTGTTCCACAAATTGCCAATATGTACAACACATAACTAACTTGTTGGCCATGTTTCTAATCTACCAATCACCTATAAACATGAATAAAGATAATACCACATCTATGAAGCTTCTAGGAAATTTTTTTATAAGATGTTATCAAGTTAATTTATTTTTTATATATTCACATTACTTAAATAACTATTAAAATAATTTTAATATCTTATTGAAATACATACATTTCTTTTGTGTACTTTGTCTATGTTGAAGCAACAAAATGTTGAATACTATGTAAGGGCATTGATTATTTTGTTAAATGTTCTACAAAAGATGTATACAAGCAAGAGTGCATGAAATCAATCGTTAATTTACTTTAATATACAATGTATTTGACCACTCTTTTCAAATGACAAGGTTTCAAAACAAAAAGCTAATGCCAAATCACCTGACATAAATTTGATATCCCATTAGATGGATATGAACAAAACTGATGTTATTCATCTAAATGTTTTCACCGTGATGTAAATCTTCTCAAATTTACTCTCTCCACGTCATTGATCGAGCAACAGTACTTCCTCTACGTCCAAGACTAACGTTGACACAGTGAACCTTAAATTCGATAACATAATGTACAGTAGTACAGACTTTTTTAATTGCTTGAAGAGAACTAAAGCAATAGCTTTTTCCCTTCATTTGAGGATCCAAAAGCATTCCTCCCGTCTCCCCTGTGAGCTACTTCACACAACTCCAACACCAGATTCGCTTGCTCTATGCACATATTCTCAAGATCAAAAATACTTTCTCAACTGTTACTGCAGCTAATTCCTGTTCATACCTATTCATGTTCGGACAGTCAGCACGTTCTATATGTTTACAGAGACCGTAGAAGCGGATAGTCACGCAGCAGCTCCCGCTCACTTAGTGTATCATTTTCATCTTGCGGCGTCCACAGTACTTCCACAGCCTGAATAGAATCAGCTGAGATGGACCCTAATTTCCGCAGGGCAGCTTTCAGATCAGCGTTGCCATTGATTGCGGGAAGCTTATACTCTCCTTCAGCCGCTACCAGAACCGTCACCTTTCATAAAGTAATCGCAGATAACGGAATTGTGAGTCATAGGTCAGTTCACTGCGCTTCAATGATCTACAAGGCAAGAATAAGGAGATGAGAGCTTACCACAATGTACTCGTTGTTGAATCTGTCTGCTTTTGGTGCTCCCATCATCCGCTTCCGTAGATTGTTCACATTCACTAGTGTCTCTTCGTCAAATTTGCCTCTCTCTTCCAGAGAAAAACTGTTGAACCGTTCTTCGGCCATGCTGACTGACCTATTAATATCATGCTGCAATCCAAAACCAGCATAAATTTAAGAGAGAATTCGCAATTAACGGGCATTCAAAAAATATTTAGAATCACGACCTCCCAACATCGTGCCATACCGATGTAAATCCTGAGATGCAATAATCAGGATGTCTTAACAAAGCCAAGCACGTCTCTGTGAGAACATAGTGTAGGCCCTCTGCAGTAGTGGTATCGGCCTGCCCCGCAATTCGGTCCAAGTCACGTTGAAGAGTACGCCCCATTCCCAACAATCCCACCTGATTACAAATCACAATGGCCAACCCTACACCCCTTCAGATGATGACACAGCAAGCTTCTCAGCATCCTTTTCTTTTCGAAATAAAAACTCTCTGATTCCTGAAATTTAAGATTTGAACACCTTAAAATGCTCGCTGCCAGTGTCAGACGAACTCTGAATAGAAGTCCACTCATAACAAACAGGCAAAGACAGCATAACAAAATTCTCATGCAATCACTCATGTTGTAGTACCTGAAGCTTCAACACGCTGACCTTCTGGGAGCCAGTGAGCAATGACCCACCCAACCCCGAACGCTCCGATACAAACCCATACACGGCTTGCAAGACGATGAACCCCAAAATGACCAAGAAGAAGATGCTCCCTCCACCCAGTCCAATTCCAAAGAACGGCGACGGTGCAGCGTACAAACCACCACCAAAAAAAGGTGATGGAGCAGCATACGGGACGGCATACGAGAATCCTGGACTTGGCGCAAGATACTGCCTGGGCGTGGCGTACCCACCTGAGGGGGGTCCTGAGTACGATCGACTAGGGGCTGAGTAAGATTTGCTGGAGAATGAGCCTCCACCCCCTACTTTACCCCCCACTCTCCCTCCACCTGCAGCAAATGCCGTTTCCGCATTGCTCTGTGTCAGCAACAAGCTCAATATGACCACCATCGTTGGCTTCGAAATTCGGTCAACTAGCTGCTGCCACATCACTCCAGCGCCGTGCCTGTTGACATCATCACCGACATCTTTCTCGCTATGTCTGAGAGCCGCCTCAATGCACTTGAAGAAGCGTCTCTGGTTGGTAATTGTGACCCTACGAGTGCAAAGAGAAAGAATTCCCGTGCCGAAGAAGTGACTCTCAGGAAAGTATGCGGAATTGAGAGCAAGGGGTTTCCAGGGGGTCGAAGATGAGCATGCGGTATTGCCCCTAAAAACTATGTGGCTATAAGCCGCAACTGCCACGGCCATGACTACTTACAAGCCTAAGATCCACTTCCAAAAACAATGCAAAAACGAAACTGAAGTACAATCGAAAGAGTCTACAGAGGAGGCATTGAAAAACGGGAAGAAAATACAGGTGACAAGAGAGGGGGTGGAGCTGGCGGAAAATATCTGGCAACGACGGCGACGCGGATGAAAAGTGGAAGTGGGAATCACATATTGGTGGTATTGCCAGGGGCCTTGTGTGTGGCTGCCAGGTTTTAGCTGCAGCGATGGATTGGTCAGATATTTGAGAAGAACGAGAGAAGCTGAGCAGCACGAGAGGGTCCAAGCCATAACCACGACACCATGAATGGTGGGAGGGTGAGGGAGGGAGAGACTGCCAGACGGAGGAGAGGAGAGCCACACAGTTGGGTGCCAATGGCGTCGCTGCGGGGAGGCCGCCTCATCCGAACCGTAGTGCGCCAATCACCTTCCTTGCCTGCCT
Organism: Physcomitrellopsis africana; assembly: GCA_036785485.1. Lineage (NCBI taxonomy): Eukaryota > Viridiplantae > Streptophyta > Bryopsida > Funariales > Funariaceae > Physcomitrellopsis > Physcomitrellopsis africana. The sequence goes on along the minus strand of JAWRVF010000919.1, from coordinate 128,786 downwards.
CTCCCAAGCTCACTGGCAGTGATTGGTACAGTATCGCAATGACCCAACTACTGTATGATACTGTACAGTACTTCCATCATTCCTATACGCTTCATGCCCGTCGTCACTCTGACTCTCAGACATCAGCTGGTGATGCCGTTTTCTCCGCTCCCCTCCGACCCCTCCTTCCTTCCTCCGTGGTCCCACCAGGAAATTGATTACCCGCTGTTACTGGCGTTTCTCCCAGCTAGAATGAAAGACGTGATAAGCTGGTATCTTGGTGTCCCAAATCCGTGTGCGGAATCCTTGCCAGAATTGCTGTCCCATGCACGGTTCTACAAATCGGCCATTAGGGTTCGGGCGCCATAGCTTGGGCTGCACAGCCCAGGTATGAAATTTGAGAATTCGAGTATCAAAATTCAGGGGGTCCAAATATGTAGACCGAATATACCCAAATACAAGCTCATCAGGTATCTTGTGAACCTGCATTTATTCGTGTTGAAAGGAACCAGTATTCAATTTGGTGAAAAAGATGAGGTCAGCATAACTCTGCCAAACCCCAAGCCCCCACGAAAACTGTTGGGAGCCTGCAGGCCCCACGGCGGAGCAGCGGCTCGGATTGGGAAACACTTGATCAGTCAGAGAGGCCAACCATCTTCGTCCGCGGAAGGTCTTAGTTCGCTCGCTGCAGATGGCTTGCGATGACGCGGGGGTGTGTGTGTGTGTGTGTGTGTGTTTGCCATTGCGCTCATGCCGGCTGTGGATTCTAAACTAAATGTGCGACTCTGATGAAGAGATCCGGTCAACCCTGACCAAGCTCGACGTCGCAGCATGCATACATACCAACGCTGAAGCCAATATCCTCCTGGACCAGCTCCATACTCCCTCATTCAAAACTGCATCGAACGAACATATCCGTTCATCCATTTCTATTCTTGTTCATCAATTTACAAGCTTGATGAATGTTTCTTAAAGTTTCCCTACAAATTAATAATTATGAATTTTATTAGTAATAAAGTGACAGCACTCTCAGTAATAAAATCATACTTCTTAATGATAGAATTGAGTGTAGATATAGAACAAATGCACCATAAAAGTAGTGTTAGTTGATCATTAGTGGTTGAAGCTACATAGCATAGACTGGACTTAATTTGGTCATGCCAAACTAATTGATGATAATCCTTAATAGAGTAATTAATAATAACATATGTCTATAATTAATTTCTTAAATTAAAAATTGTGTAATACTTTGCATTGATATTTTAGTTGACAATCTTTATTGTTAAAAGGTATGTTAAATTAGCATTTATTTGGAATCTTCTTTCAATAGCCAATTCAAGCAACAATGCCATGTGAATAATTTCTTATTTGTTCTTGATCTTTAATTAGAATAAAAGTTTTAAAAAACTATTAATTGGTTGATAATTTCTAATTCTTACAAATTTAGTCTTTATCTCTTGGGTTCTTTTTTTTTTCTATTCAATCAAGATCTAAATCAATGATTTTAGAGTTTTAAATTATGATTAATAAATTTATAGAAAAAATTAAAATAATATTTAGATTTTAAAAATATAATTAATTTTTATTCAACTTAAAATTGTAATTTATATTTAAATTTGGATTTAAATTAAGTTAAAATAAGAATTGGAGTAGAAATAGATTTAAGCGAAGATTATTAATAAATCCTAGTTCCAACTTTAGCACATATTTATTAAGTATATATGTACTTTTGCCAAATTTAATTCTATATCCTAATATAGTTTTTAACACAATAATGATTGTTTTTTTTAAAATATACATTTTTATATGTATATATGATTTCAAATCCTAATTTATTAATTAAAATTTTAATAATATTTTAGCTATTTTACGTAAGTTTTATTTTTGAAAAAATCTTACACATAGCTTTCCTTAAATAATCTTAAGAATTTTATTTTAAAACAAATTTTAAAGGAAAATAAAGATATATCAAGAAGACTATATATTTGGTTGCATTTCAAAAGAATAGGTTAAAAGTTTGTTTGGCTGTTTATAATATTCCATCAAGTTACATAAAACAACTTATTGAAAATAAAATAATAATAACAATAATAATAAATATAAAGGTATATACATATATATATATATATATATCTATATATTTGTAGATTTAGAAAATATATATAGTACTAATAATAAATATTAAAGATTCTTTAAATTTTTTTGAAAAGTATTGATTGATCTTAGTTTCTCTTTTTCAAAAGTACAAATATAGCATGCAACATGAATAACGTAATTACAAATTTTATTTCAGTATAAAATTTAACATATTTTTTAGAATTTAAAAGTATAACATGCTACCATAAAATAAAATAAAAATGTATCTTAATTTATAATTTTCTATATATAATTCAAAATATAATAATAATTATTATACATGTACATATTATCTTATACATTAAAAACAATGATATTTGTATATGTATCCATCTAAAAGTCAAACATTTTTTATATTTCCATTCATATATTTGAGAATTGGTGGAGTTGGAAGAGGATAACTCTTGAAACCCAACCAACCAACTCATATCATAGGATAGACTCACCTAACTCTTAGTATTATTTTTTATATATTATTATATATATTATTATATATATTATTATATATATTATTTTATCAAAGTATAAAATACTAATTCTATAATTATTATTTTATTGTAGTAAATTTTTTCAAAATAATTATAAAATATATTTTTTTGTTAAATCACATGGTTACATCATATGAATTCAAATAACAAGTAATAACGTAAAATTGAGTATATATATATATATATATACATATTACTTTGATTTTGAGAATTTAATTAAAAATATATATATAATTGAACTAAGAGGTGTTTTTTCGTATGTATATATATCCATCCAAAAGACATTACATCTTGTCAAGCATCCATTCATTTATAAATTCAACCACAAACCATGGACTTTAGCTATATTGTTTGTTGTCCACTTTGCAAGATGCACTTGACATTATTTTATTCTGGTTTTGTTGTTGTGATGTTAGTTTAAAGGAAAAACTCTTGGAACAATTAATTTTCACCTCCTCCATAAGCATTTAGGATTCTATTGTTTCTAATTTTTTACATTTCAATTTTACATTTCAATTGCTACAAAGCAAAAACAAGAGGTCAATGTAATTAGTCTTTGAAACCATACAATTTTAATTGCTTTGTAGCAATTGAAATGGTAGACACTAACTATATATATATATATATATATATATATGTAATTTTTAATTTTCAAATACTTTTAAGAAAAAGTTAGTTTTATTATTTTATTGTTATTTTTAATTGGGTTAATTCTTGGAACTTAAAAGAATATATATATATATATATATATATATATTTATATATATATAAATATACATAGATTGAATTTAGAAAAACAAACCAAAAAATGCTTCAATTTTTTGTGTTATATATATGTATATATATACACAGTACTACTACTAAATAAAATCACATAAGTATGTTACTGTATTCTATAGAAATTAGAATTAAACAATAGTTAAAGTTTTTTTTAATTCATTTTATATATACATACAAACAAAGGGTCAGAAGTATTATATTTTTTGTTCAATTAATTACAATAATTTATGTTTCTATTCATATTGGATTTTTAATTAATCGGAATTTAGATTTTATGTTTAAATTTTTATAACAAAATATTAAGTTATACTTAAATTTGCAATATATTTAGCATTATGTAGAATGAACTAATAAAATTCATTTTTAAATATACAACATGTGGTATAACAATGTCAAAAAAAAAAAAAAAAAAAAAAAAAAAAAATTACATTCCTACAATAAATTAATATTGCAAGTAAATAATAATAAAAGCATAATATATAAAATTAAGATTATATTATAATATGTGTTGTGTTCAAAATATATTAAACATAACCTTACAATAAAATATCTTAGAATATTATGAAAAAACACAGTCTAAAAAAAATAAGTATAAACTCAATTACAATTTATTTAACAAAATGATTTGTTGAAATTTTCCTTAAAATTTACAGAATATTACTATTTATCAAAATGAACATAATTCATAATATAAAAATCATAGATTCAAATGGATATCCTCTAGATTTTAGATACTACTATTCTTAACAATTCTGGTTTAGAAAGTAATTTTACATTGTTTTTATTTACTTCAAGGTCTCAAAAAATATCACTTTGACATTCATATCATGTACTATTCAATTATACAATTTTTTCATGTTTTTTTATAATACTATATATATATATATATATAGTTTACTGAAAATTTTATAGCAATCATTACATCAAGTTTTTAAATTGGTAATTGTTTTTTTTTCTTAGCACAATAAATACGAAGGTATATAAAAATTATTTATTCTGGAAGTATTTTTTTCAATTATGTTGAATTTAAGTTTATTTTATTTTGTTTTATTTTTTCATTGTATTTCTAATATGAAATTGGCTTAATTATTATTATATGATTTAATTTTAAAAAATATTCACAGATGAGTCATAAGAAAAAGATGTAATTTAAACAAGTACATAAAATAAATTGATGATGATTTTTTTTTACTAATTTTTAAGTCTATAAAATTATTATAATGACAATTGGTGATTTATATAAAATTTTAAGCAAAAATCAAGTAAAACTTTTTAACTATATTTTATAATAATTTCAAAGGATATAATGTTAGAAATAAAATCAAAATCATTACACATTTTTATAAATATAAAAAAATAAAAAAAATAAAAAAATATATGATAATTTATTCAATTTTCAACCATATATTATATTCTTTGCAAAATTACTTTAACTTATATTTTAAATTATTTTTATAAGCACCATTATGAAGTTTCTTACTATAGTGTTAAAAATTTTAGGATTATATTGATTAATTGATATATTTGTGTTTTGTGCATGTGTGTGAAGGAGGGCAATTTAAACGAGGAAACACACAAGAGAAAGCACAACCCTCTTCCAGGGTTTTAGCGTGTGCCCACTCCTTTGTATACCGGCGCCGGTATTCACATGAAGGGACAGACCCTAAACCCCAGTGCAGTGGGCCGTGGTGTCCGAGGGAGGACTGGAGACTGTCGCGGAAACTAGTCAGCCAGCCCTCCTGCTTCGGGTTTGGCCAATATCTTCACTCTTCGTGGAATTAGGGTTGTGTTTTCCTAGCCCCCTCCTTCGCGTTGAGCCAATTTTTTCATGCTTCATGGATTGAGGTTGTGTTTGCCCAGCCCTCTCTGCTCTTCCCAATGCATTGCCGTCCCCCTCCTGCTCCTCCGTCCTCCTGCTCCTCCCTCTTCGCCTACTTAACCCTCATGCCCTTATGCCCTTATGCCCTTTCTTCAAGCTCCCTCCGCCATGGACCTTGACGATCCTGATGCGAATTCGAAGGAGCAGCGGGAGGAGGAGATCATGATGCGGGATGCATTGGAGGGCCTTCCGGATTGGAGGAGTGAGGATGGTGACTGGGGTAGACGAGGGGATGAGAGGAGCCATCGCATACAGGAGGAGCAGGATTTGGTGGATGCGATCTCCAAGCGTACGCGAGCTCACTACTCGCTCGCTGATATGTCGCTTGATCAGCTGGAGACTTTTCTGCAGGAATCAGATGAGGAGGATTATTTCCAAAATGTTGATGATGAAGAGGAGTATCGGAAGTTTTTAGCTGCTGTGCAAGAGAAGGTCGGAGCGCAGGATGGTGGCGCGAAGGTGAGGCCACTGAGTATCTTACGCTCTGGACAATATCCCTTTGATTTGCCACTATGTTAGATTCCCTTGGAAATGCGTGCAGATGCTGCTCAATAGATTGATGGCCGAATAGTCGATGCGCTTGAATAGCATAATAACTGTAAGTCTTCATGTTGATGTAAACGGTACATTTTTTTAGCTCTTTGCTGTGAGAAGAGATACTATTTGGGCTTATTCTGGATTGAATCATGACATTTCAGAAGCGCTTTTTTGAAATTTATGTATGTATGCCACATTAAAGCAGGAGAAAGTGATCGAGTCAAGCGAGAGCGAGGATGAAGATGCTGACTTCGAGTTTGAAATTGAGGAAGCTCTGGAAAGCGATATCGAAGAAAGTTTAGATTGCATTAGCCGGAAAAGGAAACGTGGTCGCCGACCCATAACCAGAGAGAAGCGGCGAAAAAGAGAGTCTCCACAAAATAGAGTGCTCCTTTCAGGGCGCTCTAAGGCTCCACTCCGGCCCTTACTGCCCTGTGCTCCGAATGTCTCAGTTTCTGATCGGAGTAGGTTTTCAATAGGGAGTGCGGCTAGGTCATGGATAACCAGCACTAAGACACAACCTTTAGTATATGGATTTACAGCTCATCAAATCGGGCAGCTCTATTGTTTGATGCATGAGCATGTGCAGCTACTTCTGCAAGTGTATGTTATGTGTATATTAGAACCAACAATGCAGCAGACCGCGGTAGATACGTACAGAATGTTGATGGAACTAGTTGAAAAACGTGAGGCTGTTTTATCGTGGAAGAGATGCGCATTCCCTGATTTCTGTTTTCGTCCACCATATATCCACCCTTCTGTTGCTGAGGACGGTGTTTCTTCCTTTCAAAATTTTCTGTTCGAAACTCCGCAGGTTGTTGAGAGCAAAGATGTTCCTTCTGCCCGCATGACACCTAGTTTAGGTCCTTGTGACTCTGGAATGAGCGTAGAATCTATCTGTCCAATTGATGGTAGGCACTCGGGTGCAACCTTTGCAGTTTCTCTGAACTCCTCTTCAGGGGAGACTGAGTCAATCGACAATGCCTTCGGAAGTGAATCGGCTTTATCCGCGTCTCCAACTATTCCGGTGTCGTTACCTTTGGAATGGGTGCCGGCGAGCTCTGGTCCTGTAAGATCGTTAATGGACGTAGCTCCTCTGGCACTTGTAAGGGAGTTAACGGCAGTAGTTGAGAAGTGTATGTTCCTTTGTTCCTTCGGATTCCAATTTCAGCTTGAACTGATCAACTTTGTGGGTTTAGATGGTGATTGCATGTTTTGCCACAGCCATCATTCCACTGTAATTTCGGATTGTTCTAAGCTTATGATGCAATGCAGTTGTTGAAACCAGGAAGCAGCATTCCCAAGATGAAGCACCAGAACATTCATTGGTACCACTTTTTGCCGTTCGGCTGCAAGTAAGTGATAGTTCAAAATCAACATGTGAACGGGTCAAGGCACGCTCCTCATCTCCTCGTCTGAAAAAGACAATGGCAGCAGCACTAGTGGAGAGTGCCAAGAAGCAAACTTTGGCAATGGTTCCCAAGGACATCGCTGTAGCTATGGAGCGATTTTGTCCCCTCTTCAACAAAAGTTTATTTCCGCACATAGCACCTCCAGCCGCTGTTGCCAATCGACTTTTGTTTACAGATGCTGAGGACGAGTGAGTCCCATTAGTGCCTCTCAATATTGTCTAATGGCTTTGGTGATGGTTATTATTGTTTTACTCGTCATGTTTATGTTTTTGCCCACTCTTGAAATGCTAGGTTACTGGCGATGGGATTGATGACCTACAACAATGACTGGAAGGCTATTCAAGAACGGTTTCTTCCATCTAAATCAATGCATCAGGTAAAGTGTAATCGTACAGCTTTAAGATGAATTGTGTGAGTATCAACATCGACGCTTGCGTTCATCTGGGTATCATGAAGTCCGAGGTCGTCAATCTGAATGCTGTGAATTCAATTCATGATTTATTTAACTGTTTCTTACCGTTTATCTCTGTTTAAGAGTTACTAGGAAACAGCAGCGACTTTGAATTCTCAAATATGCTATCTCAATATGAACAGTAGTTCTGGATATTGCAGAGGGTTTAATAATTGCTGCGTCCAATTTAACTCTTTCCCGTGACCGCCATGTTCATGAGATATCTTATCTTGGATTTCGATCTATGCAGATTTTTGTTAGGCAGAAGAATCGCAGTTCTGCAAGGGCTCCCCAGAATTCTATAAAGGTGTTCACTTGGCAGAGTAATCTCCCGGTTTTTAGTCCACTACTTGTGGTTCGTAATTTCCTATATTGTGATTATTGATAGACTGCTTCACCCTTGAAGCTAATGAGTGTGAAAGGTTAGTTCTCATCATATTATTTGTGCACCTAATTGCAAGTTCAGGAACCATCACGAAATTGAATTCAGCTTCTTTTAATCATTTGTCATCTTCTATATCTTTTCTCTGTGATACAGCATGTCATCCCAGACTTGTCACTGACTACTGGCATACTGCTTGAATGCTTTTTTCAGGCTGTGAGGAAGATGAAGTTGTCTCCACTGACTTCAGATGAGATAGTCTGCATCGAAGAGGTGAGCTATATCCTTATTAATCGGTTGTTAATGAACAACCCTTCACATAAAGCTAGGACAAGTTCAACATGAACAGCAAAGCTAGGACAGGTTCGATCTGTCTTTTGATGTTTTTTGTAAACAACTTTTGCATGATCTTTCAAAGTTGCTGTGATGTGCTGTCAAGCAATATTGGTTGATTATATTTTGCTTCGTTAATCCTACGAATTTATCAGGCACTGAAGGTGTACAAATATGATTGGGCCAAAGTGTGTCATAACTGTGTACCTCATCGGGACCCAGCGACACTTCCTCGACAATGGCGAATTGCTCTTGGCACTCAAAAATCTTACAAGTCCAACATGAACAGCAAAGATAAACGTAGGCTTTGTGACGCTGGAAGTCGCGAAGGTTTGACCGGCACAGCTGAAAACTTTCTATTCTTGGTACAGTATTCCCGAAAACCGAGTATACTTTTCCGGTACAGGACATTGCGCCCAGTAAATGTGTATCGACAACTCAACATTAATACACAAATTGTAATCACACTAGATGGTGTTCTATGCAGGAAAAAGTTTATTCGGAACCCTGCAATAAGGCTGGCTGCAGCAGTCATAATGAACAGATGGTGAAATCGCAACACCATGATGGGTTTTCAAGTGATTTGTGCACTTCAACATCCAGACGCACGTCAGGTAAAATTCTTACAGATACAATCGGACCACTTGCCACTTCTTCAAGGCAAAGAAATAAGGGTGGTAATTGGCAAACAGATTCTTTCTCCCGATGTCCTGATACACATGACACTCGGTTGAAATCCTCTAGATGTGTAAATTCCAAAGTCTACACTTCACAAACTTGTATCTCTCGGGCTACAACCGAACAAACTGTAAAGCTAGCCCCTGGATTGCCACCTCTCAAACTTCCGTCGACTGTGCGGGTCCTGACCCATTCTGAAACAGCTCAACAGCCAGTACTTGATGTTCATTGCAGCATTGCCAAGACTGTTTCAAAACACAATGCAAACAATCCTTGTTTAGGTGAACAAAAATAAATAAATTAGAAGGGTGCCTGGGGTTAAATTTCTTCAGATGGGAGATACAATCATTTGAACCGGTCGGTAAGCAGCATGAGGCTGCTTTTCAAGTGTACATTTGTTCGGAGACAATCTTGGCATTTCCCAAATTATGTTCAGTGCTGAATTGTGTAAATACGGTGGAGTTGACTTGTGCTAATTTCAAGTCGGGCACGATTATATATCACCTGGATTACACGTGTTTCAACAAAGATGTAGAACTTGTAAGATTGTTTTGAAGTTCGATCATGAACACTTTCAATACTATGCATCGTTTCAGATCAATGAGAGTGTGCTGCCACAGCTTTAAAGGTTTGCTAGACCACAGATTCAGTATTAGCTTCTCCCAGTTGTACAACTGATTCCACTATTCTTTTCAGATTATTCCTAATGTAAGGAAATAACATTATTATCTAAATGGTTACTTGGTCGAATTTCAAAATGCGACAACACTTGATCGAATTTCGAAATCAAAATGCAATTTGGAGTTTGGAGGAACTTTATCCTAGGCTTCTGGGCAAGGAAGGTCAATCTAGCTAACTGAATTGTGCAATTATAAATCAATTATGAATTAATATTGGTTTATAGTTGATCAAAAAAATATCTTTCATTAGTGTATACTTGTGCAATCAAATATGATGTTTTATTTTAGAAACACTTGGTTGTCCAAAATCTTTTTGTTTGTAAATTTTCAATTATAATATTTGAAAATACTCAAAACTTGTGTATATATAAGTCTTTAAAACCTTGTATTTATAAATTATGCGTTGGTGAAAAACCACCACACATGTCCATTCTAAGATACAACTATTACAGCTATTTATTTATGTTTTCTTATTAAAAAAACCTGATATTTTACCACTGTTAAAATACATCAACCAACAGTGTAGTAAATCTTTGCCAATGATCAGGAAAGCAAATTCGACATAATAATTGGTTAAAATAATTGCCATGACAATCCATACAATCACAAAAAGCTCCAAAATGAAGAAGTGAGCAAATATAGAGCATTACTAACCTTCTGCAAACCTTAGTTTCCTTAGTTCACATTCTTCTAGTTGTTACCTAATATTTTATAATTAATGCCATCAATACAGTCACTAGTATAGTTTAAGAGTTTTTTTTTGATAAAATTTAAAGAATTGATTATAAATATTTCAACAAAATTATAAATAAACAACTTGTAAATTTTATTATAAATAAACAACTTGTAAATTTTATTATCAGGGATGATATGTATGTACCAAAGAAGACAAAAATAAAAATCAAAGTCACCTAGTTTATATGTATATATATATTTATATTTATATATTTTTTTGCGGGGGTTTTTTTTTTTTGAAAAAAAAGTTTTAATTTTATATGCATGCATGTTTAAATTTTCTGATTTCCGAATTTGAGTAATTCTTCAGATAAATTAAGATTAAAATTTTAGGAATTTATCATAAAAATCTTCTTTATTCTGTATTATTGCATAAAAGAGTAGTAAATAAATTTATATTGTATTTTGGTATTGAAACCCTTTTGCTTGCAATTCTGATTGATTTCAAATCTTTCTGAACAATAAGAAACCGTACTATTTTAATGAAGGTTATTTTACACATATGTTATGTATTTCACTTAAGTTTTTTAAAATACTAAAAATATTTTAACAGAAACATCATCCAATTTTATCTCAATTTTGAAAATTTAGCAAAAATATTTTGTGTTTCAAATTCTATTTATTTTTTTAGAATTATGACCATTGTGTTGATATACTTTACTTTATTGCATGTCGTTTAATATTTATGAATAAAACTGAAAATTAAATAAAAGTTTCCTTTACAATGTCACTGCCATTTAGATCACTTCATCAACAAATCCAACAAATACTGAAAAAACAATGTTTTTTAAACGAAACTTAAAATCATGCCAAAGAATCTTGCATTGTAAATCAATTATTAAATAAAACACTTATTTTTTATTATAAGTTTTCTAATTAACAGTAATACAAGTTCTACAAGTTTAGTATGGCACAGCAATAACATAATAATAGTAATACTATATATATATATATATATATATATATACAATTTAATTAATATACAAGGCATACCAATTTTGATGAACGTCTTTTCAAAAATTGACAGTTAAAACACTACTTCTTTGCCTTCACAATTCTTCAATTAGAGGGTAATTTATTATACACATAAACCTAAAGTAAATAAACTGTATTTTTTTTAACTATGACATGTCTATATTTTAAATGAATATCTTATTATAAATTTTTTTATTATTGTTACTCGCTTTAAATAAATTCTATATTCTAAATATCCTTAAACTTGATTAGAAATGATGCAAATATTATATATGGTATTATTACAAATGTCTAGTTGTTTGTAATAATTGGGTTTTTGGAAGCATAATGTTTGATGAAAATGAAAAATTTGCATCAATTTTTTTTATACAAACTCCTTTAATTTTTTTTGGAAAGCCTTTGTAAGTATAGTTATAATTGAATATGTTTTTGCAACTCTTTATATGAAGGCCCGGCAGCACCCCACCGAACGAACGAACCATGGAACAAGCGAACGATGAAATCAAGGGATGAAAGATGGATGAATAAATGTGACCCAAGCACCGGGGGAAGATGATGAAGGGGATGGATGCACAAGAGACATCATCCATATAAAGTGCATTGTTCTACGTTAGTTCATTCATCCTCTCATCGCCCTGCCTGGCAGCCCGCCTTTCTTCACTCTGCCTCTCTTTCTCTTTCTCCCTCCCTTTCTCTTTCTCCCTCGCTCTTTCCTTTTCCCTCTCATTTTCTATCTCCCTCCATTTCTCTTTCTCCCTCGCTTTCTCTTTCTCCCTTGCTCTTTCTTTCTCCCTCCCATACTCTTTCTCCCTCGCTCTCTCTTTCTCCTTCCCATTCTATTTCTTCTTTGTTCTCCCTTTCCCTTTCTCCCTCGCTCTTCCATTCTCTTTCTCCCTAGCTCTCGCTTTCTCTTTCTCCCTTTCCCTTTCTCCCTTGCTCTTCCATTCTCTTTCTCCCTAGCTCTCGCTTTATCTTTCTCCCTTTCTTTTTCTTTCTCCCTTTCTTTTTCATTCTCCCTCGCCTTTTCTTTCTCCCTCCCATTCTCTTTCTCTCTTGCTCTCGCTTTCTCTTTCTCCTTCCCTTTCTCTTTCTCCATTGTTCTTTCTTACTTCCTCCCATACTCTTTCTCCCTCCCATATTCTTTCTCCCTCACTCTTTCTTTCTCCTTCCCATTCTCTTTTTCCTTCCATTTTTCTTTCTCCCTTGCTCTCCCTTTCTCTTTCACTTGCTCTTGCTTTTTCTTTCCCCCTCCCTTTTTCTTTTTCCCTCACTCTTTCTTTCTTGCTTCCATTTTCTTTCTCCTTCTATTTTTCTTTTCCCCTCATTCTCTATTTTTCTTTCTTCTTCTCTTTCTCCTTCTTCCACGCTCTCCGTTTTTCTTTCTCTATCACTCTCCCTTTTTTTTCCTCCCTCCCTCTCCCTTTTTCTTTCTTTTGCATTCTTCTTTTCTCTTTCTCCATTGCTCTCCATTTTTCTCTCTCACTAACTCTTTTTTTTTGTTTTTTTCCCTTTTTCTTACTTTTTCTTTCTCCCTCACTTTATCTTTCTCTTTTTCATTTGCTCTCCTATTCTCTTTTTTTCTCATTGTCTCATTCTACCTTCAATTTCTCTTTCTCCCTCGTTCTCCCTACCTTTTTCTCCCTTGTTCTCTTTTTTTTCTTTCTCACTCGCTCTCTTATTTTTTTTCTCTCTTGCTCTCTTTTTTTCTTTCTTTCCTTGCTCTTGCTTTTTCTTTCTCCTTTCCTTTCTCTTTCTCCCTTGCTCTCTCTTTTTCCCTCCATTTCTCTTTTTTCCTTGCTCTTTCTTTCTCCCCCACTCTTTCTTTCTTTCTTCTATTCTCTTTTCCCTTCCATTTTTCTTTTTTTTTCATTCTCATTTTTTTTTTCACCCTTTTTTCACTCTTACTTTTTTTTTTCTCTCTCATTTTTTTTTTCTTTCTTTCTTTCTCCCTCACTCTTTCTTTTTTCCTCTATTTTTTTTTTTCTCCCTCGCTCTCGCTTTATTTTTTTCCTTCCTTTTTTTCTTTTTTTTTCTCACTCTTTTTTTCTCCCTCTCATTGTTATGTGGTATAATCTTTAATCTAGAAATATATTAGATATTTGGTTGTAAAGAATTTACTTGCTACTTATTGGCAAGACTCCAGTAAGTGATTTGTCTTTAATAAAAAGAACAAATAATAAAATAATATTATTTAAAAAAATAATATTAATAAAAGCTTCTTGTATTTAAGTAGATTTATACATAAAGTCCTTCTATAGCATATAAGAAAATCTTAATACCTTTTTCTTTATGGAATCTCAAATAACCAATTGATGATAAGTTAGATTGCCAGTAACTTTCAAGAAAAATCTATAATCCCCTTTTAAAACTATATCTTTATATCAAAGTTTTGTTATAACTCCATATATTTATTTTTTCACTTTTATAAAGTCTTGGCTTTTAAAAAATCTCTTTAGTTTGTACAAAAGGCTCAAATTGCAACAAAAACCTTCAATAGCTTATTCATTTATAAAGATTTATTTCTTTTCAAACTTTAGAATTCAATAATTCTTGATCTAGCCATTTAATTTCTATAAAATTTTATCCAAAATATAGATAATATTCTTAAGCTTTACTATTAAAAAAAATCAACTATAGATTCACTTTCAATTGTCTAATATCTTAAAAATCCTAATAGGTACTTAAAATCTTAATTCAGAGACATCTAAGTACTATTTTCTTCACATCTCATAAATCCAAAAGCCTAATATCACAAATTTTTTTGCACATAGTCTTGTGACATAAACATATATATATTCTTAAGAATTTAGAACCAAAGAATTATCAAATTGCCTAAGATATAGCTCAAAATATAACCAATAGTTAAGTAAGATTACTTACTGCTCTTTGATTACAAGTATTGACTTCAACTTCCAATATCTCTTTTATCCTAGCTTAGATTTCATTAAGTTGTATGTAAAAAATATATTAAAAAAAATACTCTTTCCAATCCTAGTTGCCAATCCTCTATTGCTTTCTATATGTATAAGTTATGTCCAAAAGAATAATATTAGATATAATTTTAACATCTTAACTTTGATTGCCTATGTCTCCTTCATAAAAAGTCTAAACCACAATAATTTTGTACCAAAACCATAGCTAAAAATCCAAACTTATTGGTCTTAGACTTTGATGTTTGAATCCTCTTAAAAAAATCCTAATATCTAATAAGATCTTGAGCAGCCTCCTTGAAGTCCATTAGGCATGACTTTTGGCCAATATGAATAGAGACTTCTATCATCTATCTCCAATCATCTACATGGATGGCCTAACTATTCCTTTTTAGACTAAAAATCCCTTTTCAATATTTTTTCTAATAAGATTTATATAATATGTATTCTAAATACTAACTAAAAGAAGTAAATAAGATCTCAAGGATTACCAATATCTAAAAAAGGTGATTCAAGATATTTAATGTTAATATCAATATAAAATCAACCTCAAAAGTCACTATCAAAAGAAAATAAGGTTATATAAACCTTAATAATAGCCTTTTTAATGGATCCCTTCTAAACTAACAACCTAATCACATCTTGTAACTAATAAAAATCCACTGATAAGGCTCTCACTTAGCTATGAAATAAATTGTATATTAAATATATATGTACAATATTTTTACATGGTAGTTGAACCATAATACAACACTGTTCTCTTTTTTCTTCTATTTTTTTTTCTCTCTTATTCTCCCTTTTTCTTTTTTCTTTCCTCTTGCTTTCTCTTTCTCTCTTGTTTTGTCTTTTTTTTTCACCTTTGTTCTTCCATTCTTTTTTTTCACCTTTGTTCTTCCATTCTTTTTTTTTTATGCTATTTCATTCTCCCTTCCATTCTCTTTCTCCTTTCATTTTTCTTTCTCCCTTGCCTCTCTCTCCCTTACTCTCTCTTTTTCTTTTTCCCTTGCTCTCTCTTTCTCCCTCCCTTTCTCTTTCTTCTTTGTTCTTTCTTCTTTGTGCTCTCTGTTTCTTTCTCTCTTGCTCTTGCTTTCTCTTTCTCCCTCCTTTTTTTTTTTTTTTTTTTTTTTTTTTTCTTTCTTTTTCTCTCCTTCTTTTTTTCTTTTACTTTCTTCCTTGCTATTTCTTTCTCACTTCCAATCTCTTTTTCTCTTGCTTTCTTTTTCTCTCATCTATTCTCTTTTTTCTTACATTCTTCTTTTTTCCTCGTTGCTACTTTCTCTTTCTTCTTCTCTTTGTCTTTCTTTCTCTTTCTTTCTTTCTCCCTTGCGTTTTCTTTTCCCTTCATTCTCTCTTTTTCTTTCTCCTTCACTCTTCCTTTCTCTTTCTCCCTTGCTCTTTTTTTTCTCTTCCATTCTCTATTTCCCTCTATTTCTATTTCTTCTTCGCTCTTTCTATTTTCCTCCCATTTTCTTTTTCTCTCCATTTCTCATTCTCTCTTGTTCTTCCTTTCTCTTTTTTTTTTCTTCTCACTTTTTTTTTCTCTCTTGCTTTGTCTTTTTCTTTCTCCTTTGCTCTCTCATTCTCTTTTTTTCTCACTGTCTTATTCTCCCTTCCATGCTCTTCCTCCTTCCATTTTGCTTTCTCTCTCGTTCTCTATTTCTTTTTCTCCCTCGCTCTCTCTTTCCCTTTCTCCCTCGCTCTCCCATTTTCTTTCTCTCTAGTTCTTGCTTTTTCTTTCTCCCTCCCTTATTCTCGCTTTCTCTTTTTCCCTCGCTCTCACTTTCTCATTCTTCCTCTCTTTCTTATTCTCCCTTGTCCTTTCTTTCTCTCTGCCATTCTTTTTCTCCCTTGCTCTTGCTTTCTCTTTCTCTTTCTCTCCTTGCTCTTTCTTTCTCTTTCTTCTTTGTTCTCTCTTTTTTTTTTTTCTTCCTTTTCTATTTCTCTTTCTCCCTTGCTCTTTCTTTCTCTTTCTTTCTTTCTCTTTCTTCTTTGCTCTCTCTTTCTCTTTTTTCCCCCCTTTCTATTTCTCTTTTGTTCTTTCTTCCTTGCTCTTACTTTCTCTTTTTCCTTCTCTTTCTCTGTCTCCTTTGTTCCTTCTTTCTCCTTCCCATTCTCTTTTTCACTTGCTATCGTTTTTTTTTTCTTCCTTCTTTTTTCTTTTTCCCCTGCTATTTCTTTCTTCCTCTCATTTTCTTCCTCCCTCTCATTCTCTTTCTCCCTCCCTCTTCTCTTTTCTTTCTCTATCACTCTCCTTTTTTTTTTTTTCACCCTCACTCTCCCTTTTTCCTTCTCCCTCGCTCTTTCTTTCTCCCTCCCATTCTCTTTCTCCCTCTATTTTTCTTTTTCCCTTGCTCTAGCTTTCTCTTTCTTCTTTTCTTTCTCTTTCTCCCTTATTATTTCTTTTTTCTTCATGTTTTCTTATTCCTTCCATTTTTCTTTATCTCTCGCTCTCCTTTTGTCTTTCTCCCTTGCTCTCCCTTTTTCTTTCTCACTCGCTCTCACTTTCTCTTTTTCCTTCATTCTCCCTTTTTCTTTCTCTCTTCTCTTTTCGTTTCCTTCTCCCTCATTCTCCCTTTCTCTTTTTCTTTCTCCCTTGCTCTTGCTTTCTCTTTCTCCTTCCCTTTTACTTTCACTTTCTCCCTCCTTATTTCTTTCTCTGTCACATTCTCTTTTTTTCTCACTCTCTCTTTCTCTTTCTCTCTTTCTCTTTCTTTCTCTCTTACTCTCGCTTTTTCTTTCTCTCTTACTCTCACTTTTTCTTTCTCCCTTACTCTTGCTTTTTCTTTCTCTCTTGCTTTTTTTTCTCCTTTCCATTCTCTTTCTCTCTCCATTTTTCTTTCTTCTTTGCTCTTTTTTTATCCCTCCCATTCTCTTTCTCTCTCCATTTCTCTTTCTTCCTTGCTCTTACTTTCTCTTTTTTCCTCACTCTCTCTTACTCTTTCTCCCTCGCTCTCCCTTTCTCTTTCTTCCTCGCTCTTTCTTTCTCTTTCTCCCTCGCTCTCCCTGTCTCTTTCTCTCGCTCGCTCTCCCTGTCTCTTTCTCCCTGGCTCTCCCTTTCTCTTTCTCCCTGGCTCTCCCTTTCTCTTTCTCTCCCTCGCTCTCTGTATGTGTTTGTGCGTGGGTGTGTGTCGCCTCAGCTTGCATTGTGCACTTGTAATCCACTCTGGTAGCCATGGCGGCCACCCACTGCACCCTCTCCCCCTCCCCTTCTCGCTACCATCGTTGTGTCCCTCGCTCCCTCCGTCCCGGTCCCGGGACCAACTTGCCACCCTCCCCACTCTCCCCCCGACGGCAGACCAGCCTCAAGCTGGGCGTTGATCAGGCACCCATCTCCCCTTCGAAATTGCGCCTTGCCAATGAGCAATTGTTACAGTTTGAGAGAGCGGGGCATGTCTGTGTGCGGAAGTTGTTCGACTCCCAGGAAATGGGAGGTTTGATTGCGGCAGTGACCGATGCAGCTGCTCGGGAGAAGATGAGTGCTTACAGACACAGGGTGGCAGTGTTGTGCCCTGGTGTGGATCCCTTCTCTTTGCATTCCATCGCTGAGGTTGAGACTGTGATTCGCGAACAGGTTGTGCTCCACCCCTAGCAACCATTTACAGCCAAGTGCTTTGAGGGTCTGGTGGTTCTTGAACTTTCTTTGAACATGGAAGTGTGTGTGATGAGGACAGGGGACAGATGAACTGGGTTTCCTACAAAACTTCAATTTGCATCAGAAGTCGCATCAAGTCAGGCAATGGGCGAGTCATCCCCGTATGGTGGCCATGGTGGCTGAACTGCTAGGTGCACAAAGGGTCTGTCACTGGCTGCCCACAACCTAATCCTTGAGCGCAATTGAAGGCCATTGACATATCCATCAGGTGCATGACCTATTGCATTCATGGCACCACAAAAACTTTTTGCGAACCCGCCACTAGAGAAGAAAAACACCACGCTCGAAACGTAAAGAATGGCAAGCTAGGCTTGAGAGAGGATAGTCTTACCACCTAATGTCCCAGTGTGGCGTAGAGAGGAAGCACCACTGGTCATCTTCTTCAGGGCCATAATTTGACATTTAAGAAGTGTGCACCGATTTGTGTGTTATTACTTTTGGACATGCTTGGAAGGGTTTTAGGGTTTTAGTTGCGAAGTCGTTGCCAACATGTAGCCATTGAGAGGGAGATGTGGGTGCAGGTGCGGCTCTACCAGGACTGTCTGTTCCAGAAGATGCCAGGGTTTGGGGTTACCAATTGGCACTCGGATTTAAACATGGTGCCCCTGGATACCAATTCATTTCTCACGGTCTGGATTCCTCTCCGCTCGCTCGCCAAGACAGACTCTAGCCTCCATTTCGCATCAGGTCTGCGCCACAGCCTTTTACTCATCTCATGCATTTAGAAGACACTGGATAGAGTACCTCATGATCATTTTGTAAAAGAGTATTGAGTGTAATGTGCAGGCTCACACAGAGATTTTGCACTGGCGTATTGGCAGAACAACCAGGGAATGGCCAACCTTGAGAGCAGGGGCTATCCTGTGGTAGACTACCCCACCATGACTCTCGGTGATGTGTAAGTCCCATCCTCCTAGCAATTCAATCCGTTGTCGTGTAAAGTGATCATCCTCATAATCGCAATTGCGAATCCATTAAGGTGTACATGATACGCATAATTTCTCTCCCTCAATTCTTAGAGCAAGTCTACATTAATAGATACATAGTAGTGACAGGGATGTTGATTAGGCCGGGACGTGGTGGGATTGCAGGAGCATACACCATGGGTGGACTTTACATTGGGCTCCAGGGCAACCAGGAACTGGCCCAGCTCGTGCGGCATGGACAGTGAGCTACTTTGCAGATGGGACAAAAGTGCTGGCGACTCGGCATGCGAGACGAAAGCTGCAGGAAGAGGATGGGTGGAGTTACCAGGCATGGCGAAAGGATTTGAAGGAAGGCCAGGTAGCGAGGCATCCGCTGCTTCCAGTCGTGTATCCAATCACCATAGACGACTCAAAACAGCAACGGCGTGGAACAAAGAAGAAATGAATTGCTTCATGTAAGTCGGCTCTTTGCTGTCATCAAGATAGGCTTTTCTGGAAATGTCGATCATGGAGTAGTATAGCAGGTTGGATCAAGCTGCAGTGACATATTCTTTTTATGTTATCTAGTTGTATGTGCCTATGAAATGAATTACACCGAAGAGATACACTGCATTGGCCTCAGCTAGGTATTCAATTACTTGCACTGTTTTCCAAGTACAATATCGAGTTGAATGAAGTAGTAAACACAGACTGGTGTGTTCCCACATTTCTGAGACGCAACGTTCTGAACAATAAGAATGAACATGCATGGAAGTGTCTTGAGGCATGAGCAGTAATGAATGATGTCAATCAGTAAACAAGTGTCTTTTGTCTTATTATACCTACACCAATAGTAACCAAGGATAAAGGAACAAAGTCTTCTTTCATACGGTGAGTGGAAGTATCTGACATGAAACTAAATTTCTACATTTTGATCTCAAGTGCCTTGCTCTAAATCCAATCTCCTTAGTAATCCCGAAATTAGTTTATAGAATAGAGCTTATGGTAAATATGAATGGACGAATTTAAATTTGAAAAAAAATTAAATTAAAAATTAAATAAATAAACCTTTGTAAATACACAAGCAAAGTTTAGAATTGGTTTTTATTTACAGTTTTAAAAATTGCATTAATCTTAATATAATTTTAAAATTATATATACACATATATATATATATATATATATATATATATATACATACACTGTACAAAGAATGTCAATTAGCAATTTGTATTTTTTTTAAACAAATTCTAATTTAAGTTTCTAAAATAGATGCAAATATATATAATAAAGGATATAAACCATGGTTAAAATAATTATGTACCAATTGTTTAATTATTAACATTATTTTTGTAAGGAAACTTAACCACATACTAGGTAAACATATCATCATCTCTAAACTAGTTAACATAGTATTTCAGATCATGTTTTAGAATCTAGTAATTTTTTAAAGTAGACAATATTATAAATGTAAAAAAATCAAATCAAATCAAATAATTAAATCAATTAATAGATAATTTTTTTGATATACATATTTAAGATTCTAAATAGTAAAATATAAATATTAGATAAGTATTTTTGATTCTTAATCTATAAAAATTTAGTTGAATAAATAATAATATTAATAATAATAAAAATGATATATTATCAAATAAAGTCATGTTGTATTAATAATTATATTTTAGCGTATTAATTATGTGTTAAGTTAATTAATTGGCCCTTTACCACAAAAATGACACATAACTTTCTACAAGGAGGTTTGTGATAAGATTCACTTATCAGAAACCTCAATATTATTTAAAATACACCCCACAATGATCTTCATAAAAGAATTTCTTTTGAATGTTTCTTGTTTGTTAGACATTCTAACAAATTTGAGGTTTTTAAACTTGACAAGTATGCTATTGTACTTTTAAGAATAAATTCTCTTAAAATAAAAATCTTACAAGTAATTTATAAATAATAATTCAAATATGCACCATATTCTTTAAAATGATACTTTGAATTGATCTTGCAAGTAGTTTGATACTTTTTTTTTTCTTTTCTTTTTTTTGTTTAAGTTGGTTTATGATTCATATTTTTTATTTAACTAATTTGTATAAATTCAATCTAACACAGATTTTTTTTTTATGATTATCATTTTTTTTAATTTTTTAAAATTAAATAAAAATTAGAAAGTGTAATATTTTTTGATAATAGAAAAACAAAAATAATTTGAAAATAAATCCAATTAAACCACCAATGTATACTCTAAATGTCTTATTTTTCAAAAGATCTTTTACAAGTTTGAATTGTGATTAAATTAGAAATTTATCATATTTTATTTTTTCTAAAAGATAATAACATACAAAAGTGTGTGCAATGATGATATTGAACTTACTGATGGATTGAATATCCATTAACAATTGTAATTTAACCTATCTAGTTACAAAATAGTTCTTGTGTGTTGGAAAGGTAACAAAAAAAGAGTTGTCTATGGTAGATGTATTTTTTAATTTAAAAATAAATAAATAAAAATAATATTTATTATATTTATATAGACATATATAAAATTTGATTATCCAAAATATGAAAATTAAATATATATCAACAAGGTCAATGATAGCTTTAATTTAGTTTCTTAAATTGTATGTGCAAGGTTAAAACTTTGTTTATAGAACTTCTGATAATGTTTTGAAGCTTCTGGACCATTTTGTTTAGTTTAGTTTTTTTTTTTTTTTCAAGCCCTCTATAAAACTTTCTCAATTGATTATTTGAAAGATAGATTTTAAAATATACAAAGATTTAAAAGAGTCAAGATGGTTTTAACTATTGTAGAAGAAATTGCAACCATGTACATATGTCTTTGTTGTTTGCTGAAAGATATTTCTATTTTTGTTGGTCATGTTTCCTTTACATTTTTCTTCTTGTTATTTGCCACCAAAATGTAGAAATAATTTCAACTATAAAAAAATATTGCATTCTCACAACATAGAATGAAGTTGGATACAACTCTAAAAAGAACCCATTGATCCCTCCTGTAGACTTTCAAGGAACAATTTTTGTAACATTAAATCTTAACACAATATCTTTGCTCCATATTTCACTTGCAACAACTGCAAAAACAAAAGGCCCTTGTCTTGCTAATGGTCCATTTGACCATTTTTTTCATTTCATTCTACATTCCCATGTGTGATGCTTATTTTCAAATATGAATGCCACTTGTAGCAAACATGCAATGTATGACACTTTGTTGCAAATATTCTAAGGGCTACTGATGTCTGTGTGTAGAAACTGACCCCAAAGAACAGACAACATGTGAAGCTGCCATATGTGATACTGCAAGACCTTGGATTTATCCATTGTCTGAAATTCTTGTTATTAAAGCACAAACTTTAACAAGGTTTTGATATTAATGGAAAAATGAGTCAGAGCTAATATATCACATTTAGGTATTCATGAATTTTTTTCCATTCTAAATTTTTACATATCATTGAGAATTTGGTTTTATTTTTGTTCTTCACAACAACAATAAGGCCAAGGAAGCAATGTTCTAATGGACTTTCTAGATTTGATGTTGGGATTGAAATTGTTTTTACACAAGTATGTCAAGAAAATCACATTGTTGTGTTTTTCTATACTGATTTTTAATATTTGGTAAAATCTTCATAAATTCTGATAAATATGATGGTTATATTTATTTGAATAGCATCATGAAAGTGACAGAAATTTAGTCTATTTGTTTGAAAATGTAAAAAAAATGACAATATATAGACAACAAAAATTGTAACACATTAAGATTTGTTATGTTTCATCTTTTCTAATAATTTAATGGCACAGATATTTCAGTACAGTCCTTGAATATTTTGGTACCCCCCAAGGCTCTTCTAAACCAGGTGGACAGGAATTAAACCTGGGAAATAAGGAACAAATTCCTAGTGATGTTCCCAAGGGCAACAGCCCAGGGGTTTGGAGGGGGGTATCAAAATATCCAAGGGGGTTACCAAAGTATCACTATCTTAATTTAAATACCATGTCAACAACAAACTTCACAGGGCAAGATGAATGAACTAAAGAAGTCAAAAACAGTCAAGGCAAATGAAGACTAACTGAGGAATGGAATGAAGGATCAACAATGTTCAAAAGTCAAAGTCAAAACAATGAAGCAAAGGAAAGAGTGGAAGGTGATGGCATGGTAGAACTCAGTCAGCATCTTGTTGCAATTGTCATAGAGAGTAGGAAAGGAGTAGGATGGAGAACCAACACCGTTGGGCAGGTTTAGAAGGGTGAGACGGGGGGGGGTTTTCTGATCTGCCTCTCCGCCGCAACACCCACGAGCAAGGTGCACTCTCGCACACACTTGCTCTCTCTCTGCCTGCAATAAATAAATATTTCCTCGATGATTTACACCACACCTATCTTGTCTTTATTATCCCACCCTTGTGTCATCCTTCAGCTTTTGAGGTGGGATTCTCGGAGTCAACCAGTCTCACACCAAGCATCTCCCCGCCGCACCGAAACACCTGGCGCAATTCTCGTAAATCACACCTCCCCCTCCCCCCCATGGTTTCCATCCTTCGTCTTAACTGGATTATAATTTTAGTCAACTTGACTGAACGCTTTACCACAGTTTTGCAACTCTCACCTCTGCTTAGACCCATGCGGAGCATGAAAGACGACGCCATTTGTAGATGAGTCGGTTTTAGGGTACCCCAAGAAATCGATACTCGATCAATTGCAATCGTCTTGTGACCCGACAAGGAGGAGTATCAGTTAACCAGACCATCCTTTAGAGGGAGTGGATGGGTTGGAGGCGGCATGCATTAGAACGCAGTCAGGCCACCAGCGGCCAGGGAATTCACGCCAATTGCTGCAATCCCTCTTCAGGAACTGTCACTTGGTGAATTCACTGGCTGCACAGTTAATATACGCCCATTGTGCAGATTTCAAAAGCTACACGTATGATTTCCCTGCTGACTTTTAGACCTTCCCTCCTTCCCTACTTGTTTTTTGTTTTGTTTTGTTTTTTTCCATTTAGAGCGAGTCCGAGCAATCCTTTTGAATTCCGGTGTAATGTTCAGGTTTTGCCAGGATATCGATCTGCAGCGGTCGGGTGGAGCTCGAGGTTCACTACCCGCTGCTGCAAATCTCAACATTGTCAAGACAGGATCATCAGGAAGGATGGGAGTCAACGGTGTCTACGTTTTGCTGGGATGCGTTTTCGGGTCATTCCTTCTCGCTCTTCCAACTGCCAATGCTTATGATTATGGTGACGCATTGGACAAAGCTGTAAAATATTTTGAAGCACAAAGATCTGGAAGACTGCCGCCCGGTCATCGCGTCTCGTGGCGCGGGGATTCCGGCCTTCACGATGGGCAACAGGAAGGAGTATGTCGCAAAATCTCCGATTCCAGGATCATTTTTGCAATGAGTTGTGAGTAGGGCGAGAATGTCGCGGGGGAAGGTGCCAGATTGCTGATAATATGCGGTGTTGGCTTCTGTGTCTCTGTAGCTGGACCTTTCCGGAGGCTATTACGACGCGGGAGACAATGTGAAGTTCGGTCTGCCGATGGCCTATACCATCACGATGCTCTCATGGGGAGTAATTGAATACAAACACCAGCTGCAAGCTTCTCGACAGCTTGACTATGCCCTTGAGGCGATCAAATGGGGCACCGACTACTTCATTAAAGCGCACCCGGAACCAAATGTCTTGTGGGGCGAAGTCGGCGATGGCGACAGCGACCACGACTGCTGGATGCGGCCGGAGGACATGACCACCTCACGCAAGGCGTATAAAATCGACGCAAACAACCCGGGGTCTGATCTCGCTGGGGAAACATCCGCTGCTATGGCCGCCGCTTCCATCGTTTTCAAACAATCTGATCCGGAGTATTCAGCTACCCTCCTCCGACACGCCAGAGAGCTCTTTACTTTCGCTGACACTTACCGGGGGACGTATGACAACAGCATTTCTGTCGCAGAAAAGTACTACAAGTCGTGGAGCGGTTTCAATGTAAGTAGTCAGAATTCTGCCTGTCTTAATCTGTGAATGTGTGCTAGTTATGGGAATCTGTAGTCACACGTTGCAGATGTTGGTTGGTATTGTATCAGGATGAGCTATTGTGGGCAGCCGAATGGTTATACGACGCCACAGGAGATGCGCAGTTTTTGGAGTATTTTGGCGGCGCTAACGCCGCAAACTTGGGTGGAACGGGCTGGGCGATGAATCAGTTCAGCTGGGACAACAAGTATGTTGGTGTGCAGCTGAAAGCTACGAAGCTATTACTAGATGGGAGGATTGATCGTGCCTACATTCCCACTCTGCAGCTGTACAAGAGTAAGGCCGAATACTTCCTCTGCGCCGCGCTCCAGAAGAACGCCGGAGAACAGATCACGAAGTCTCCAGGTGGTATGTTCTGGATCCAGACCTGGAATAACATGCAATATGTCACAAGCGCAGCGTTTCTCCTCACTGTGGCATCAGATCACTACGAAGCTGCACATGCCACCCTCAGTCATTGCACATCGCCCGTGACGAACTCAGAGCTACTTGCGGCGGGGAAAGAACAGGTGGATTACATTTTGGGCAACAATAACCGAGGCCAAAGCTACATGATTGGGTTTGGAAACTCATATCCCCAGCGAGTTCACCATCGCGCTGCATCGATACCCGAACCTGTGGCGTGCAAAGATGGGTTCGACCGATTCTACTTAACTCAAAACAGCAACCCTCATGTCATCGAGGGTGCAATCACTGGCGGACCCGACGCCAACGACAACTACAATGACCAGCGTAACCAGTATGCCATGTCTGAACCTGTTCTTTACAATACTGCGCCCCTGGTCGGCACCTTAGCTCGCTTGAGTCAAGGCAGCGATATCGCCGTAAATACTATAGGTGAGCATTGCATCATACCCCGATGCAGACATTCCAAATGTGAATGGGATTCAAGAATGCTTTTTCTTATTGAATCATTTGGTGTGTACTGCAGCGAGCGCGGCATTCGGAAGCGGGACTAACCGGGAAGTCGTCGCAATCAGGGGCTCTCATGAGAGCCGGCGAACGAGGAGGCGGCCGAACAGGAAGCGCGGCAATAACAATGACTGCATCAGCATAACTCAATCGCTCATCGACAAGTGGGCCGCGGGACGTCACGTGTACTTCAAAATCGCGGGGAAGATCACAAACAACTGCAAGACGCGGATAACGGGTTCGAAGTTCGTCGTGCATAATCTGTATGGTACTCTGTGGGGGCTGCACAGGGAGAGTGAGAACGGCAACATGTATACTCTGCCAGACGCAAAGGCGACGCTGGATGTTGGCGAGAGCATCAACTTTACGTACATTCAGAAGCGTCCCTTCAAGGCGAGGATTGTGGTCCAGGTGGCGTGTTCGATGTGCGCAGCGCAGCAGTGAGCTGCAACGCGGCATGCTCCGTGTCGTTGCTGCCCCGCAGCGAGATGAGCGAGCCAGCGAGTGAGACAGAGAGAGAAAGCGAGAGAGAGAGAGAGAGTGAGAGAGAGCGAGCGCTGTTGGATAAACCCTCCCCCCCCCCGAATCCCCGCGGGTCTTCCGTGCCCCCCTTCGCCGTTGCTTTAGGGCTGGCGTTCTGCGCTGCTGCTCATGCTGCATGGCGGCCGAACGCTGCCCCTCCTGCCCTGCCCCTGTCCTGCCCACACGAAAGGACTTCCACATACCCCAAAGCCATTTCATGTTCTTCACTTCTTCATACTATTACAACATCCTTGTCTTTCTTGATGCTGTTTTCTTCTCTAACCATTCGCTTTTAATTCATACATACATTTCTTAACATTAAACACGTTTGATATCATACATATACTAAATCTAGTCATTTTTTATAGAGATTCTTACTATAATATTGAATTTTATAGCATTTTTTAAATTTCATCTTATAGGTGATGCATCAAGTACTTATTGTTATTGTTATTATTATTTTGGAAGCAATTTTGAACCACCACCTTTTTTTAAAAATTAAGTATGAAAACAATGGATATTAGTAGAAATTAAGAAAATTTGTAAATTATTTTTTTAGAAGAATAGAAAGACAGTATTTTTAAATGTGTCACATGTCATAATAAATAAAATAAAAGGAGAAAAAAATAAATCCTTAAAGTATGTATATATATATATATATATATATATATATTTATATGAAAGCTTCTTCCAATAAAAATATAAAAAATCAAAATTAAAACACTTCAAGTCTCCCATCTAATTTTTTGGATAAGTCTCTGGGTTGATTAGTTGATTAATGGGTTTTATATTTCTTATTTTTTTAGAAATACAATATCATGTTATGCTCCAAATACTAATTTCCTTAAAGAAACAATTAGATGCATAAATGTGTAAAATCTTGACTATAACAGTATACATATCGTAGTGTGATTTTTAATGCATAGGTTTTATATTTTTTTACTTAATTTTGTGAAGTTCTATTTCACATTGTAAAAAATTTAAATACAACTTAAAGTATCTATACATGTTTTAAAATAAATAGTAAATAAATGGGAAAAAACTAAGATAATTCATCCAGAATGGATAGAGAGCGGAAGGATTCATCCAACCGGAAGGCGGGGCACAGAGGAGCTCACTGTCAACCCTGGTGTCTCCCTGTCTCTCTCTCTCTCTCTCTCTCTCTTTCCTCGCCTTCGTCTTGTCTTCTTCGTCTTCTTCGTCTGTAGCTCCACCCCCTCGCATCCTTCTATCACTTGACTCACTCCTCAATTTCGCCCTCGACTTTGATTGAATAGCGTGGCGCTCGTGCTCCATTCAGGGTTCGGTGGAGTTTCGTCCCAAATTCGGGCTCTAGCGGTGCTGCTGTAGGTGCGAGGTTGCTTGATCGATCGTTGTGCGAGGTTTTTGTCTTTTAGGGCGTTGAGGTTTATCGGGGATTGTTGGAGGTCTTTCAGGGATCACAGGATTGCATTTTTGTGGAACTACGTATTGCAGTGTGTGACGTGATTTTCCAATTTGATTTTTTATATTTCTTTCTATATTTGAGTTTTGTTTATTGAGGCGAATGAAGAATTGTTTTTCTAGTCTGTGGATTGACGGTAGTATGCACTATGTGCTCCCATGTGAAAGTGGTTTCATTTTAAGCAGAAACATTTGCAATCAGTAGCAGGGGAGGGATGGACTTGGCGTGATCTTGGGTTGGTTGATATCAGGAGCTTTTGTTGCAATTCATTGCCGAGGCGGAATGGAGATATCTTGAGCAATTCCAAATTTAGGGTTATGAAGTTTATATGAAAATAAGCGTGTGTGCGAGGCAATAACTAGTGAATTTGGAGGAGGCGGGGATCTGGAGAGGTGGTATTTCTAAGTAAAATATCTTAATTTTTTGTGGTTCCTCCCTTGGCAGTATTCGCATCATTTATATCAAGGGCCAATTGCTGGTGATTGAACAGATTTCACTTTGGGAGCTTTTTAGTGATAGTATGAAATGGTCGCCAATGCTGATGCTGCTGGTGGTTTCGAGCTCCAGGCACTAGTTGGTATACTCCACAGAACCTTTATCCGTGCTACTTATCTTGCTCCAGTGACCTATGTCAGGTCTTATTTTCATTGTGAGCGTGTCAAAACATTTTTCCTCCAAGGTGGCCGCGGCTTAAAGTGTCGGTGTAGTTTAGACTCTTCTCAAGCACCAATTCTTTGGATTTTCCTTTGCTGGAATGTTTGCAGTAGCGTGTGACGTGATCTTTGACGGTGATGTGATGGAGGACACTGCTTACCTTTTCCCTGACTTTCTTGTCAGAACACCCCCCTGCATCTCCCCCTTGGCACCAGAAGTTTCAAGACCCTGACGATGGTCGACAGCGCTTTCTTCTTGAACTCGAATTTGTTCAGCTGCTCGCCAACCCTACTTACATCCACCGTCAGTCCCAGAACCGTCTTCATTATGTTAATGATATTTTATGCCTTCAACAATGTCATGTTTCTCATTCTCATCTTTGGCCTATTGCTCTCACAGACTTGGCACAGAATCGCTACTTCGATGATGAAGCGTTCGTAGGCTATCTAAAGTACCTCCTGTACTGGAAACAGCCCGAATATGCTAAGTACATCATGTGAGTTCGTAACACCAGATCCTTGACGCTGAACCTCAACGCGTGCCTTCTTTGTGTTATCTAGTTGTGACATGTGAAATACTTCACACTTTGAACAACTCCATACAGTATCTTTGGATTGTTTGTTCTGAGTCTGGGTGAGATCAGATTCCAGTGGTGTGGATACTTTGTTGCTGTTGAAGATGAAAGTAGGTAAGCATTGGGAAAGTTTAATGTCTTTGTTTCCGTCGCAGGTATCCGCATGCATTCTTTTTCTTGGATATGCTTCAAAGTGCGAATTTTCGTGCAGCGATGGCTCATCCTGCAAACAAAGTGAGGCTGTGTTTTCATGGTCGTTATAAGTGCAGAATATTGAAGTGTTTAGTGTCGATTTATTTCTTTTATTTGGATCACTAAAATGTTTTCTAATTTTCTCGTATCCTCCGCTTAGAGAACCTTTTCGTGCGCTCAGCTAATCATTTTGAAACTTTACTGAAGAAGCAAGTAAAATTTAGAGGAAGCACGTGCATTCGAAGATCATACAAACAGACCAATGCTACCATTGTTCGAATTGGTATTCATAATGGTTATTGCTCTATTGTTATGGCAGGAGATTGCACATCGTCAGCAATTTTACTTCTGGAAACACTACAGGAATAACCGGTTGAAACAAATACTGCCTCGCCCCTTGCCGGAAGCACCTGCTCCACCTCCACCTCCCCCTCCAGCACCCACACCAGTAGTAGCCGCAGCAACTGCAAAGCCCGAAGGATCCACAAGAGCAGGTGCTGGCGAACGAAGAAAACGCAAGTATGCAAACTCGTAGCACCTGAAAAGATAGTTCCTCATGGTCACATGGAAATTTAATGAGTGCGGGAATGCTAAAATTTGTAGAGCCAAATGGAGTTGGTTGTAATTTTGAATGAGAGGTCTCTTCTTTGAAGTGTGTGTTATGTAGGGTGATTTATCCGCAAAGTTCCCTAGCTGCATTTTATGCATTGAATCAGGAGTAGGTGTTGTTGAAGATCAAGACTGGTGCATCAGAGTGGTCCTGTTTCAAGGAAGTCTAGTAACCTTCACAATCTGTTTGATATGACGAAGAGATGGTGTGCAGCCTATGTCGCACAATCCAGAAGTTGGTTGAATAGAAGGTCTGCATCTCATGTACGAATTACTGCCGATTTTTTTCGAAGTTTGAGAACGCTGGGATATTCTTGTACTCCAGTAGCCTTGAGCTCCATTGCTTTGTGGATGTAATTCATGTTCAAATTTTTCTTCAACACCGTCTCGCACGATATGAATTATTCCCTCGCATTGGAGCTACTAGCATACACAATCACCTCTGGCCAGTCGTGGTCAAAAGCTGCAAGGCTTCATGCTTCACATGAAGCTCACATAAAATCAAGCAGAATCATGTCTTATCCTCCAATCGGTCAAAGATCATTGTAAGGGGAGTAATAGGCGGATAGGATAGCTTAAGGTAAGAGCCGAGGAACTTGCTTCCATGGGCCGTGCTATTTCGCAATTTCCCAGGCAGCGAGGAAATCGCTACTGTTGTGTGAGCATGACGATCAGAATGACCGAGCCTGAAATATCAGCTGTTCGATGCAGCGCATGAGCATTGTGGTGCGACTTGTAAGCACGTTGATTCCAGAGGTCTGAAATTGTCGTTTATCCTGCCTCACAGCAGCCTAGAAGTAGAGAGGAAGCTTTTCAACACTTGGAATAGCACGTATTCTTATTCGATTCCAGAAAAGGGTCTTCCTACCAAGTCAATCTGCCGAACTTTAATGCCATCATTTTTTGGAGTTTGCAACAATCACACCGGCCGGCTATGAGACCAAGCTGAGCGACGCGCAATCGATGAATTGGACGGGAGCGTAGAGCAGCGGCTCTCGGGATAAATGAATTACGGTTTACTCGTTAAGATTTTGTTCTGGCTTGCACTCGAATCTGTGTGTAGGTAAAACCGAACAGTAAAGCAACCGAATCGGATGTAACCTTCTTAATCCCCATTTGGAGGTTCTTGTTCAGTACTGAATCACTTTCCGAATGGTCTCGCGCGGATGCTAGGATTAAGATGGCTGTTCCCCAGGCACGGGTCGCTTGGAAACCTTAAAAGGTCAGGAATATAAGCTCAGGATTCGTTGCGAAGGACGCTTGAAATTGTGCTTTGCTGCTGAAACTAACATAAACACGACCGTAGCTTTTACTAAGAAACTTAATTGACGCATAACCTATTTGGATGGTGTTTACGTCAAGGCAGAAATCGCGTTGGAAACCATCCATAGATCGATGACTTATATTGAATCGTATGCAGTTGACGACTTGTGAAACGTCAGTCGTGAGGAGGTGCGAAGGTTGGCTGGTGATAACATCAGCACTGCCAAGACCATCCATCGATCGTAAATGAGGGATGCTCATAGAGGATCCAGCGCTTCGAGAGGGGGGATCGGGAGCGATGGCGAGGTCTGAGTGCGGAGCGGGCAGGAGGACAGATCCGAAGGAATGGGCCAGCTGCAGATCAGGATAGGACGGAGGCTGGACAACGGACCGATCAGGACACTGTGGTGAGAGGAACTTAGCTTTGGTTTATTGCTGTTCCCCTACTTTTAGGGCCCGTGACCTGGTGCCCTGGGCGGAGGGGCGGTCGTTGTGCGCACCAGATGAATCCGGCCCGGAAATGCGCCTTCTGCCGCTGCTGCTGCAATCATCCCACCCCATCTGGGACCGTGCCATGTCCGCCGCTGACCTGGCATTGGACCCTCATGAATCCCATCTGGCACTGTGGTCCTCCACTTCTAGCTCCCCGTCGACCTTGTGCAGCACTCTTCCTGTTCCACGAGAGTTGCTAGCTTGGCAGCTTGAGACCATGGAACTAATCTCTTGCATTATTCCTTCATGCTTATCAAGCATTCACTTCTTATGGTATTGATAAAACAATTACTAATGGACAAATATCTTAATGTATTGTACTAATTTTAGTGTTTTCAACAAATCAAATCAAAATTAAAATATCAGTTAATATTATTTTATGCAATTATTAAAATGTGTGATTTAATAAAATTACATTTGAAGCTGTGAAATACATGTAAAACATGTAAAACTCAATATAAATGCTCTTATAACAACAATTGCAAATAAACTTGACAAGAATGTAAAACCTTAAGATAGAATTATGTCAATTATATATATATATATATATATATATATACACATTGAACCAAGAAATTATTACTTATAAATTTATTTTTCACTCAAAATTTAATTTAGTATGATACTTTAGCAATTTTAGACAAATCAATTTATGCTCAAATTGTTTGATTCCTACATTGGTCACGTAGTAGCACCATTTGATATTTTTTGATTTTTTAACTTCATGTTTACTTAAATCATGATTGTGATTTGTTAAGTTGTAAAAGGTATCACATTCTGCACTTGAAATATTTCTAAATAATTTACAAACTTTACATTTTATTTTTGTTTGTGTGCAAAGAAGATATAATACCTCTTGTACTTTAATAAGTGAATTTTGACTTCTTACTTCAATATGCAAATGCATTTACATGTCATTCATATGAAAATATTTATGATTTCTGGACATTTTCTTCGTATAACTGTTTTTGCCACATATTAAAAAAACAGAACAAATTAGTATGAAAAAAACCATAATAATATGGGTGTATTTTCAAATATATTTAGCACATAAATTTTGGTTGAAGCTGGATTTTATATGTCAAAAAATCTACAAAGCTTTAAATAAATCAAATGAATAAGGTTATTAAATTATAATTATAATTATAAAGAAAATTGCATTTTGTGTTTATGAATGTTTTTGTGAAAAACATTTCTAAAGAAAAAAAATTATTGTTATTGAACACAACATTTCATTTCATAACAGAACATAAATAAAATAATTTCAAAAAATGTATAGTTAAATAAAATAATTTATTATATGATTTAATATATTTATACACACATAAGCATAATTAGATTTTTTTATTTAAAATGAAACTTTCTCTATGTATATATATATATATATATATATATATTTGTTGATAAGTTTTTTTATACATTTATACTCATGTTTAAATTGAATGTAATTCTTTTTTCTTTACTCAAATTTTTAGCTCAATTAATCTATGAGCTCTGATGTTTGTAAGTGAATTTTTATTATTAAATTAATATTCATCAGTCTTTTTGATTTTATAAAAGATATATTTTTTAAAAAATAGACATAGATTTAATTTTGTTCATTGTAAATTTTCTTAGAAGTATTCTTTAAAAACTTAATCATGCATAAATTTCACATAGCACTTGTCTTCCCAATAAATTTCAATTTATGTTTTAGTTCATTTGTAAATGATTCTAATATATTTAAACTACCTTGTTTAATTCTAAGAACAAACTTCTTTACTTCTCTTAGATTATACAATAGTACTACTTTATTATTGGTCCAACCACCTTTTAAGATGTCATCATATTAAAATTTTAATTTATTTTCAAACACCAATATAAAAATTTTATAATTTTAAAATAAAAAAAATAAAAAATAAAAAACACACTTGGAGAAAAAAGAAAAAGAAAGGTAGAATAATTGTACCAAAAAATTTCAGATTTTTGTTAGTTTTTTTAAGAATCCCTGGGATTTGAACCCAAATTATTCTTTAAAGCTTCTTCTAAGGCACATTCATTGAACTCATTTTCTACTATAAACAAATCATTATTAACCTAAGGATCAACAATACAACCATTTGATGTAATTTCTTGAGGCCCTTTAAAAATTTTATGCATGATTATAGTATTGATCAATCTTGTTATATTTTAAGACCATTGAAGTTTCTAATAGTATTTTTTTACCATTTTTTAAATTTAAACAATCTTCTAAACTTATATAAATATATAAGGGATTTTTTTTTATAAAAAAATTATAATATTTTGAAATTTTTTTATTCTAAACCTTTTAATTGTATTAAAATTTAAATTAATTTATTATTTTTTTGATTTAATTTTTTGATTTAATTTATTATTTTGATTTAATTTTTTTAAATGTAAAACTTAACATACATTTATGTTTTTTTATTTTTACTTTTTTGGATGCAAATATAGTCTTTACTAGCTATACTCTAATACACTATAAGAAAATGGTGTTAAAGTTAGCATTTGACATTCTCATAAATCTTACCATCCATAATTACTATCCATTTTACTTTATTCTTTGGTATTGTAAGAATTTAAAAAAAACATGTTGTATAAAATCTAGCTAAACAATGTAAAGTATATCAAAAGTGAATTAATCACTATTAGAAAATACATATAAATATTCAAAAATTAAAATATAATAAAATAATTAATGCCAAAAATCTTAGATTAAGGTGCCAAATGGACCAAAAGAATATTAATTGTAATAAGTTTTACATTGTGATATGTGTTATTTAATATTTTGTACAAATTATATATTTTTGAAATCTAATAATGATCTTATTTTAAAATTAATTTAATTGAGATTATTTCTAAACAAAGAATTTAAAATTGTATATACTTATATTTAGCTAAATTGAAAACAAGTACTTTTAGTACTACTAAAAATTTTAGAAGAAAAATTATAATGTTAAATTTTATAGGAACATATGAATAGGGTTGTTATGATGCATATATTTGCACTTTCTCTACCCATATATATATGTGTGTATATATATATATATATATATATATGTATATACGTATTTATATGCATATGCAAACATAGCGAGTGGTGACACATTACCAGAGAACGCACTATATGACTGTAAATATCATGCCATAACATGCTACCACATGTGACATGCCAATACTCTGCTTCTGAGTGCAGTTGCCAGCACAAATCACCTTGCAAATCACAAACAAAAATCTTTCTGAAATCGATTCCAACATGAAATTGAGAGCCAAATTCCACATATCATTCACTCCACTTGCCTTCCATAGCCGAATGAGACTCCTCACTCACCGCTATAGAGGAATTCTTCAGCAACACGATCACCTAACTTAAGAGCAGTTAGTTCTCCTGAGAGTTTCAGCATGAATTAACGAATCACGAATCGTAAGCAAGGCAATGACACGAGATGGGGGAACAAAGTAGACAGAAGTTTCAACTGGGACAGATCCCAGAGGTGGACCATATCAGGAAGGATGAGATTTAGCACAGGAGGTTTGTTGAGGAGCAAAAAAAAAGCCCCTGGAAGTTCAGGATATGAAGGTTTTGGGGCCCGAGCGCAGAGGCCTCAGAGAGATAGAGCAAAGGAGAGCTGCGGTGCTTCTTCCCAAACTTCCTGTAGAGAATTCCTCAGATGGGCGGTCACCCCTTAAAGAATTTAAACCTGCGTTGGGGTCCAATCTAGACTTGGATGAGGAGTTTAGACAGGAGTAAATTTGGTACACTTGGAATGCTTAGATGATCTTTCCACAACTCAATGCTCCCTGCACAAAACTTTTGCATCCATTGGTTTCTCAGTAGTTGATCTTTTGATCTAGTTATGGAACAAATAGATTAGTAAGATCCGAATTGAACTGGAGTTATGTACTAAAGTTGACTGCCTATGTAATTTAGTTGCACTCTATGAATAATGGTTCACAGGACTCCAATGGAGTGAAAATTGTTCATAATCTCAGAACTCCAAACATATGTTTGATTGTCCGTTCAACATGATTCAAGTTCATGCCCCAGCATTGCAGAAGTATGTTCATGCATGGCTGCTAGTGCATCCTCCTCTTCAGCTAACAAACGCATGACAATGTCTTCATCCAATAGTTGTTGTTGTCCCTCTGCTATGTTGGTCCTAATGTAGATCAGTTTCTCTGCACGCTCAATAGCCAGGCAATTGCGTGACTTGATGTATGTACTGCTCCACAGTGAGAAGTTTTGCTTTGATGCACATGTAGTGACATGCATGGACAGCAGCCGCTCGGCTGCTTTTGCTAGCAGTAGGTAATGCTTGGAAGCAAACTAATCCCAATAGCTGCGCCTCTCCTCTGTTGGTGCCAACAGCACCTTGCTCTTGCGCCCCTCTGTCCTGGCAGTCAGTCGTGGCAGGAAGACTACCAACTCCAATTGAATGCAAGCGAGCTGATATGCAACCCGCTCTTGTGCGACATCCAACTGCTCTTGCTCGGTTGTGGCCCCTGCCAAGCGTGTGAAGACACCTATTGCATCTTCATGCTCCTCTGCTGTCAAGTCACTGAAGATTGAGTGCCAATTGCCATTCTGCTGCTGCTTAAAGTTGATGGGGCCTATCACAGAGGCTGCAGCCATGGCTGGGTGGTAGTGCTTCTCAAACCGCTCATCAAACACTTGCACCATGTTGTCATGCTTGCCCCGGGCACCTTGCTTGGCATGCCACTTCTTGCAATGTTCATGCAGTTGCTTCCACACTTACAACACCTGACTGAGGGGCTTGTTTTCCTCCAACTGGTGAATGTCATCAACCACGAGCTGCATCAGTCGACCACTGACACTACATCCTTCCAAAAGGTGTTGTTGTGGGCTATTGCTGAGTGGCTGAAGTAGGCCTTGTGGGTGCTGTTCTTTGCTGCCTTTGCCCACTTATCTGAGATGACCGACTGCTTGATGGCCTCCTTAGAAGGTAAGACACTTTTAAGCACAAAAAGCTTGGTGGCGAAGCGAGTAGGGACATGGCTCTCTAGAGCCTTGGTCTGCACACACATAGACACATGCAAATGGAAGTTAATTGTTTGCCCGAAAGCACAAATTGCCATCTACGCTACTAGTTATCTATTTGCAAACATTGACAGCTAGCTGCTCACCTTGTTGTACTCTTGCTTCTGCATGCCTAACACTATTGATCTAATGCACTCACTGTCGTTGATGGTGTTAGACATCATGTTGGCAATGTCCAAGGTCTTGGTCACCATGGGGCACTTCTTATCGATTGCAAAGTCCTTGCATAGCAAGGACTGTGCATGCGCTTGACAGCCAATGGCCAGGGCTGTGGAGATCTGTTCTTCAAGCTCCTCCATTGCTGTGCGGTTGGCCTTGGTGTTGTCCATCAGCCAGCCCACTAGCCTAGTGATGTCACTGTTAGTGATCTGCTATGCTAGCTCAATGTACAAACCTCTGATCCACTCCTTGTCCTTGCACACACTAGCGGCTTTGATCACTTGCAGAATCGACAGAAATCAAAACGGTACAGATGCAACAACAACTACAAGACTGCTCCAACAGCAGAGACAAATACACAATTAGCTTAGAGAGATACACCGTCAAGGTAACATGCTCATATCAATTTGTACTCAACAAAAAATTTCATCACAAAAAAATAACAAATATCTGGTCAATCTATGGTGCCTACTATAGATCTCAAAAAGAAAAGAAAACTGTGTTGATTACTAAGCTTACATGTGCGTTGCGCCAAGAGAGGATATGAACTAGATTCTAGGCTTTACTTATTCTTACAAACCACCATGCATTCTTTTACAATCGATTAGTTCAGATGTATTCAGCTGTGAATGAAATAGCTGTATTAATACAACTGCTTCAGATTTCTTACGAAACACCATATGCAAGGCAAGATCCACTCCAATTGAACGTGAAAACCTCAACAGAACAGATAACTTTTAAAATTAAAAAAAATAAAAAATCCTCAACTTAACGCCGCAAATCAATTCCCAAGCTATAAACGGCATGCAGACCCAACTGGTGGACGGCATAGTCACCATGCATAGCAATCATTCTGCTGATCTTAAAGAGTGCGTGCAAGCAATCAGCACGAATCTAATTGAAGCCAACATGGAGGTCCAACATGATGATTGGAAGACTAGGGCAGCTCAGCCCCGCATGCTAGCTGGGCTAACCCCCCCAATGCTCCAGGGAGGCTCCCTTCCTCTGCCTAGGAGGAGGAGGAGCAGGGAAGGCCATGGCAGCACTCCTCCGGTTGCGTTGCGTTGCGTTGCCTTGGCTTGCCCCTGGTTTTTGCATTCAGATCCCAGACTACTCTGCTGTGGACGGAGGGAGCAGCTGTTGGTGTCAAAGTGCAGGCGCGGCTCCTAGCACTGCCGCTCCTTCCCTGCG
Source organism: Physcomitrellopsis africana (assembly GCA_036785485.1). Taxonomy (NCBI): domain Eukaryota; kingdom Viridiplantae; phylum Streptophyta; class Bryopsida; order Funariales; family Funariaceae; genus Physcomitrellopsis; species Physcomitrellopsis africana. The sequence continues at coordinate 90,740 of JAWRVF010000919.1, read as the reverse complement.
CTTCTTCAGTTTGTTCATGTGGAATTATGCCCATCCATTCCTAGATCTGGTTCCGCAGCCACACCATTTCTCACGCAGACTTGGGATGGAAATGGATTCCGCACGAATCTTGGGATTTCATCTCCCAGCGTAGAGGGAGAGGGGGAGAAGGAGACTGCGACTTCGCAATGAAGGGAGCGGCACGGCAGAAAAGCCAGGGTCGGAGCGGAATGTGAGGGCATGGCATGGCTTAGCGTGAGAGAGTGACTGCGGGGCGGGGCGGGGGCGGGCAAAGGCGTGCCTGAGACCAGGTGGTGGAAGGATGGGGTTGAGATCGTCCACTGCCGCCGCTGCTGCATTCATTCATGATCACGACGGACGGACGGACGGATGAATGAACGGACGGATGAATGGACGGACGGACGGATGAATGGACGGACGAGACAGTTCTAGCAGCACTGCTGCCGTCGTCGTCGTCGTCGTCGTCCTCGTGGGCAAGGTTGGAAGTAAGCTTTGCTAGAGCAACATGGCATTTGTTTCTGTGCTGCGCAGCACCCATGGCTGCCCTTCTGGATTCACTTCACAACCGTAGTTATGAGAAGTTAGGTATCAATGGCTGTTCACCTATGTACATATATTGTTACCTTTGGATAATTATTGGCAATGATCACCTTAATGTAATATATATATATATATATATATATCTATATATATACATTTATATGGGTGGAGTTTAAGTTTGTGTATTTCTATAAATAGAATGAATGTCAGCAATTTTGATAAAAGTATTTAAAGAATTTGTAAATTCTCGCCTGAAAATGTTTTTTACTGTTCTGATTTGAGACTAATAACAGAAAGTTAAAAACTGTTTCATGTATGTAAACATTTCAAGTTTATGCATGATAATTCCCTAAACTACAGATCAAAATTAATAAATAAACAAACCAACTATTTTTGTTACTTATAAAATTGGGCTACATTTTTTATCAAGTATTGATAAGACGAAAAAAAAAAAGGGGAGTAATATATGTATGTTAGTTCACGAATAAAGTTTTTTAAAATAGTAACAAGAAGAATACAGGAAGATTACTCAGCAATACAAATACATACGTCAATGAAATACATATCAGCATGCCATTTTCCTCCCACCCTCCCCTGCGTACAACGTGGTGCGATGATCTGATCATTTTTAGTAGCGGGCTGACTGGCACCCATACGTATAATGATACACGACAGGAAGATTGAGAAGACGCATACGCGACAGAAGCTCTTCTGGAGAGCCCGTGTCGACGAGAAGGGCAGGAGCCGGCGGAGTCCCGCTCGCTCTCTCACACTCTCGCTGGCTGAGTTCGGGACAGAACGTTGACATCGTCGTCGTCATCGTCGGGGCCGGGGCTGGGGTTGGGGCGCAGGGGAAGGGCAGGCAGGAAGGGAGAGGGAGGGGAAGAGGGGGGGGGTGTTTGCAGTTCTCGCACAGGGAAGAGCGAGTTGGCACTGCTTTACTCTCTCTCTTCTCATCCAGGTTCGTCACTCCACAGTAGCCTCCTCCCCACTCCCTCCCTCCCTACCCCTTCCTTCCTGTGCATCAATCGAGCCCTCTCCTCTTCCTCTTTGCCCCATCGCTCCATCTCTATCCCCTCTCGTCTCCTTTGCACTCTTGCGTGTTTTGCTTGCCTGCTCTCTGTTCTCTCTTCTTCTCGTTGTATACTACTGGTGGTGGAGTCCACACTTGTTCTCAATTTGTTCATCTCGTCGGATGTAGTTTGCCGCGCATTCTTAGGTTAGAAGTTGGAAGAAGAAAAAGAATACATAATCGATCTATTGATTATGAGGGAATAGCTTCTGTTTTTGGTATGTGGTTTTTCCTAGGGTTTTCTTGTCCACTTCGATTGTAAAGCGGGCGTCGCCTTTGCCATGAGAAGCCTCCGCTCATCATTTTGGGTATTCCACGTGCTCAGATAGACCACTTGAACCGCAGTACTAGGTGGCCATGGCCAATGCGGAGGTCTTCGATTCCTACTTCCGCCGAGCAGATCTCGACAAGGATGGTCGGATCAGCGGCCAAGAGGCCGTCGGCTTCTTCCAAGGCGCGGGCCTGCCTCAGATGACACTCGCCAAGGTTCTTTTCTTAAATCTGTTGTTTTGCGGCATTAGTGTTCTGTATATTTTTCCCTGCAAACCACTGTAATCGCTGTGAATTTAATGTTATTCTTAGGGATCTCCGTGTGATCCATGCATGATTGCAATCTCCATGACGAAAGCAGTTAGTTTTCTCGTTGGATTGAAATGAGAAAATGAGTTTGTGGATTGCTGCAGATCTGGCAATTCGCCGATCAGGGACGAACCGGTTACTTGTCGCGAGTGGAATTTTATAATGCTTTGAAGCTGGTGACAGTAGCGCAAACAGGTAGAGAGATCACCCCCGAGCTCGTACGCGCTGCGTTGACAGGACCTGCTGCTGCACAAATACCGCCTCCGAGAATTAACACGCCTGCAGGCCAACCTGGTGGAGCGCCTGCACCAGCGCCGATTTCGCAAGGAGCTCCTCCGGTGAAAACTCCGGGGCCTGCAGCGGCGTACACTGGACATGATGCGCAATCCCGTAGCGTGCAGGGTAGCAACGGTGGTATGAGGCCAGTGAGTATGCAGGGTAATGGTTTGTCAAACTCACAGGGGGCGTATGGTGCTCCTGTGGTCCAGAAGTTTTCTCCGCATACCAACAGCGCGCCTAGTGCACCATTGCCCCAAGGGGGATTCGGAGCACCGGCCAGGCAACTGGCTCCTCAGACAAACAGCCTCTCTACGGGTGGCACTGGAGTGCCACAGCTGATGAATCAGATGAGTAGCCTACCGCGGTATCCTCCATCTGCGGCACAGGTTCAGGTAGCGCCCGCGGGACTCGCACAACAGGGTTGGGCAAGGCCTCCAGCTGCGGGTGGGGCGCCAGTGAGACCGTCGCTTGGGAGCTTGTTCACCACAAACTCTGCTTGGCCATCTAAGGAAGCCAACCCGCAAGGTGCAAACCAAGGGCTGGGTTCCACGAGCGTGTCTGCTGGTCCAACTGTGTTAACAACGCCGAACTCGGGTCAGTCCAGGCCTTTGACCCCGGGTTCGGCAGCATTAACTCCTGCTGGTTCAAATGCGGGCTTTGGAACGACATTGAAAAGTCAGACACTGGATGCGAGCTCCACAAATGATGGCGGGTTCAATTCCGGGATCGATCTGTTCAGCAGCGGGTTCAAGGCCACTTCTGCGGTTGGCACGCCCGGCACTACAGTAGGTTCTAGTCCTGCCGTAAACATGTTCCCAGGCGGTCAAGCAACAAAGCCTGCTTCCGTGACGCCTCCTGCTCAACAAAATAAATCGGCTTCTGTGACACCTCCTGCTCAAAACAAGCCGGCTCCTCTTGACGAATCGATGTTTAGTGCTCCTGCGGTTCCGTCCATGCAGGGCCCTCCTCAAAATGGATTGATGGGCATGGGTGCAGGAGCTGGGTCGAGGCCACAGGGGGTACTTACGATGGGGGACTCGTGGCCCCAAATGTCGGCAAGTGATGTGCACAGATATACCCGAGTGTTCACGAAGGTGGACACGGACAAAGATGGAAAAATCACAGGAAATCAAGCCCGGGAACTGTTTCTGAGTTGGAATCTTCCTAGAGGTACTGTTTAAGGAGTGTCGAGGTGCAAATTGGGTTGGAGACGTGTTTTTGGTGTGGATGGCCGCTGTATTGAACAGCAGATATGGGTTTCTGACGGAATGTGGACCTTTTGATTGATTCAGGGGTTTTGAAGCAAGTTTGGGATCTTTCTGACCAGGACAACGACAGCATGTTGTCTTTACGCGAATTTTGTACCGCACTGTACTTCATGGAGCGGTTCAGGGAAGGGCGGGTGCTCCCATCCACACTGCCTTCAGGCATTCACCCAGACAATTTGCTTGGTCCTGCTGCATCAATTCCCCAAGGGCCTGCTGTACCTCAGGGTCCTGGTGTTCCTGAGGGGTCCCTTGTTCAGCAAGGGCCTGGTGGTCAAAGTGCTCCTATTTGGCGTCATATACCAGGTTTTGGATATTACTGCAATCTGTTGGAGTCTGTGTTTATTAGTGGTGCTGGGGGCTGGAATGTGGTAGTCGGTTTACCTAGTCTTGGACAATTTAAGGCATTCTGATGGGCATTGAAGTGTTATTATTTCTTGGTTTTTATTTATTTATTTATTCCTCCCCCAGTAGCACTGTATTGCAGGAGGCTGGACTGTGGTTGTTGGTGTGTACCCGGGAATGTTGTAGTCTGATATTTTGGTTTGCAACGCCGAGCAGGTGCTCCACAGCAAGCTAGCGCTGCTATGGGGGCGGATCCTGCAGGTGCTCCAATGCCACCAGTCAAAGCTTCCCCAACACTTCAGATGCCAGAACGAGCTGTCCCTGCTCCAGGAGAAGCTGCTCCAGCAGCAGTTCAGGAGCCTTATAAATCCAAAGTTCCAGCCTTGGAGGAAAGTTTAGTTGGTCAACTGAGCCGTGACGAGCAAGAAATGTTGAAGACAAAGCACAAAGCTGCTGAAGAGGCTGACAAGAAGGTACTGCGAGGAAGTCCACTTGGTCAGGAGGATGTTGAAGGAATTCTTTTGCGGTGTTTAGAAAAATGAGTTCACTGAATTGTATCGTCATGCTAGGGGTCGATTTGTGTTTTTTGGCGAGAACGAATCACGTTTGCAGTTTTGTAGTTTAGATTCCTTCGAAATCCTCTTTTTCATGTTGATACATATGGATAGTCGGGCTTATATTACTGAGTGAGGCCCTGCACTTGCATCCTACCCCTGGTGAGCCCCACGAACAATCTATTTGAAGTACCTTTAAGTAAATTGAAATTTACAGCGGAGAAGATCTTTGCAGAGGAAGTGGCGTCCTCTGAATTATCAGTTTTCAGAACCTCGGGATTCGTCAATTTTGGATATCACTCAAAAATCCTTGCTCATGGTCTGTATTGCTTAATGTTTTGGGGTCAGGTGTTTGAGCTGGACAAAGAAATTCAGGACTACAAGGAGAAGTCCGAGTTGTACCGAACAAAGTTGCAAGAAATTGTAAGCGACTGTACAGGAAATCTTCGTTTCTTTTCTTTCTAAATGGCTTCTGAACCACCAGATAAAGGATGCATTGTAAACCAGTGTTAGTATTCTAACAAGTTTCTGACCCGATTTTGCATTTTGTCGATGTTTTGGATACGAGATTTAACAGGAGACTTAATCTGTAGGAAAATTAGGACGTGAGAACTTGGAGTAACGTATGCATTACTTTGCTTGAGGCTGTGTCCCGAGGGCTAATTCGTTAGAATGGGTTCCTTTTGGCAGATATTGTTCAAGAGTCGGTGTGACAATCAGCTTAATGAGGTGAAGGAGAGCGTGGCTACAGAAAAGCGTGAGGTTTGTATCCTCATTTCGTCATCCTTGTTGATGATGTGATGATTTTTCATGTGCATAGTTTCGAATGTACTATTTAGGATAGTAGTTGCTTAAATTCGTGTAAAGCTGGGATCAAATACTATCAGCTAAGTGGATTTCATTACCATTTGACCATGTGCTGTCATTCAGATCGATGCACTGAGCAAGAAGTACGACCAGAAGTTCAAGCAAGCAGGTGAAATCAGCTCAAGACTGCAAGCTGAAGAAGCAGCTTTCCGAGATATTCAGGTCTATCATTTCTTGCTATAGTACCCTTATTTCTTTTGCTGAAATGATGTTATCTAGCATGCATGCGAAATGTAAATTAGTCTCTATAGGTTTTATGTGAAACAATCAACTTCTCGCACTACAGCTGTGGAATACCTTTTTCGCTGATCTTCTTATCTCTTCCTTCCTCTCCCTTTCCATTACTAATTCTTGAAGCTGGAGTATATTGAAGGCAAGAATTTAAATTGGTTAATTGTACGTGTTGCCTACAAAGAGATGTAGATGGGCAGGTATTTATCTTTCCAGTGTTTGTGTTACAGGAAAAGAAGATGGAGTTATATACTGCTATTGCAAAGCTCGATAAGGGTGGTGATGACAACGAAACTCTTGAGGTCTGTTTCTACTTATTTGGCTTATGCTGAGTTCGTTTGCGAAATCGGCTGTAGTGTCAACTAATTTGAATCTTATCTTATTTTAAATACTTACCTGTGTAAATGCTCAAGCATTCGCACAAGTACTCATTTGGAAGAAAACATGTTAGTATTGGAAATAGTTTATGAATATGTAAGTCAAAACTTGAAGTTAACTCATACATGACATAGCGTTATTCTTTTCTTTTTTGTTTTCCAGAATCGTGCGAATCTCATTTCAGCACATCTAGACGATTTAAAGAAGAGTCTGTATGAGAGAGGCAAGTCGCTTGGGGTAAAGCCAAAGTCTGCAATCCCTATAGAGGTGTCCACTGGTACGTATTGTTGTTCAACATGTTACTTACGTAAACTCTGGTAGGCTGTCGTAGTGCGCTGATGATTCTTGGTTCTTGTGCTGATCTAAACAGTTTTGGGCATCACTGCCTTAATTTGATGCATGTTGTCATTTCTTGCTTCTGCAACATATATACTGCTGCTAATGATTCGGGTGTTAAATCTTTCTTAGTTCTACTACGTAGTATCATCTATGTAGCCTGCAATTGTACCTCCTCTTGAACGTTCAGAATATTCCTCAATAGTTGTTATTTTATGATTCATGTATTATGATCTTGTGGCACATGGGAAAGAAATGTTTTTCTCCAGTGACTATTTAGTAATCAGTATCTGGTTGTCTTAGATAGATTTATGGATGCGATAAACGAGTTGGTTTCTTGGTCTTTGGCAATCAGGTTTTGAAGGAGTACCAGACAATGCAATGGAATGGGTTGAAGATTGGTTCAACTTCACTGATGAAGGTATGTGCTCCTGTGGTTTTTTCCTGGTCATAAGGTCTTGTTTAGTTTTCTTGTTTTAAGGACTAAAACTTTTCAATCGGTGATGTGACTGCTGCTAATATGCATTCTGCAGGTGATATGGTTTGACCAAGCATTCCCTATTATGTGTTGGTTGCTGATTTTTTAAAGCATTACGAAAAGTGTAATTTGATTCAAGTATTTTTGATGTTCGTCCAATAATTTTGTGTTAGCGTCTCTAAAGTTTTAGGTTTGAATATATGATGCTAAGCGAATCTTATCTTGGTGATTGTAGGATTTACGAATGTGCGTGACATCATGGATGATATGGTTGAAGTTCCATCTACTACCAAATCTGCATATTCAGCTCCGTGGGGTAACGGTGAAAGCTTGTTCGATGATGGCTTTGACTTCTCATCGGATCCAACCATATCTGATTTTAAGACGGGGCAAGATGAGGAACCGTTCTCTACATCGAAGAAAGTTCATGCAGACTTCCGATCTGCAGAAAGTACTGATTTCAAAAGTGATTTTGACGATGATCCTGAGCATGATGTATCTACTTCTGACTCACATCATAAAGACTATGCATTCGGCGCAAGCCTTCCTAGTGCAAGGTAAGCTCGAAATTAAAATGCTTGGACATCATGAGCTAATACGTTCTGAAGCGGCTGTCAAGGATGTTCATTGGCACTGTTTCTAAGCAAAAGAATGGTGCAGGTTTGACGAAGGTGAAGCTGGTGGCAGCACATTTGGGGGTGAAGCTACCTTTGATACTGTGTCTGAAAGGTTTGATTATCTTTTTACCTTCCTTCGCTACTTTTCTTGTATTTATGATGTCTATTGAGTGAGAGTGGAAACCTTGGAAGCTTCGTTTACAATGATCATAGACTCGAATAATTTTGGTAATTAAAGTGTAGTAATCTTATGTTTTCTGCTGTTCAAAAATGAAATGTTTAATGTTCTTTTGTGCTGTTTCAGTGGATTTGGCCAAGGACGGAATTCCTTTAATTCTAGAGATCCTTTTGGCGACAGCGGTAGAGCATGGGCTATTAACGACGACGATTCAAATGCAGATTTTCGTGCTCCTTGGGGACAAGCGCGCAGTAGTGCCCCTAGTACTCAGGTAGTGCTTCTGTGCTTGTGTGCTACACTGGTATTTTTTCGCTTCTTGCTGGTGTGTATGGTGATACTTTCATTCAAGTATGCGACATCTTTAAGCAATTCTCTGATTCAATTATTCCAAGTGTTCATCTTTTCAGATCGTATGGTTATCTTTTTATTTATTTATTTATAATTCGAAGTACGAACGAAATCGATGCACAATTTCACGGATTGATGATGGAGAAGGTTGTTTGTATTATTGCACAAGAATTTCAAATTGCTTTCAACTACATAGCAGAGTTTTAATGCAACTTTTTTGCCTTGTCCCTTTGTATGTGATTATGAAACAATGGCCCTTGCTCGCAGACCTCAATGGACTTATCTAGCTCACGAGGGCAAACGCGTTTTGGAAGGGAACGAGGCTCTATTGCAGACTCGCTTGATCTTGATCCCCTAAGAATTTCAAGCCCTAGGGGCACCTTGTTTGACGGATCGATACGGATTTCTAGTCCAGGCGGTTTTGACAGCTCTAGAAGAGAATCGGTTTCGAGCCCAGGCGCAAGGGGCTTCGGTGGACTGTCCAGCCCTGGTTGGAGTTTTGACCGCAATGGCAATGGTCACGATGATTACAAGAGCGCGTTTGGAGCATTTGATTCCCCCAAGTCTAATGCGTTCGGGTCCCCCAGGAATGCATTTGATTCTCCCAAAAACACTTTTGGCTCTCCCAAGAATTCTTCTTCGTTTTTCGGCAACTCAAGCATTGATGCAACACCATCTTTCTTTGGAAGTCCAGGGGTCTCAAAGCGAGACAATCCTTACTCTGGCAGCACTTTCTCGCGATTTGATTCATTTACAGGTCCAGGCAGCCCTGGAGCTCCTGCCAGAGGATCAGGTTTAGTTTGCTCCTTGAAATGTTTCCGTTTAACTGAATGCGCTCAATTTGAATGTGTTGCAAGAGGCAGCTGCAAGCTTTACAGTTATTAAAATGGAATGCGCCATCTATGCCAATTCAGGATGTTCACCAAGTTCTCTTGTTTTGGTCCAGGAGGAAGTGATGATCACCACATGATGGGATATGACGGAGAGAAATCAATCCAAAGATTTGACTCCAACAGCATGAAGCCTGACCGCAGTCGTGGGTTTGGTTCTGATGATGAATCCGACCCCTTTGGAGCATTTGGCGGCTCTGGACCCTTCAGTGCAGGAACAGCGAAGCAGACCAACGTCTGGAGCGCATTTTAGCAGGCTTTTCGTATCTAATATTGTGTTATAATTTCGAATTGACTTTCGAATCCAAGACGTTATGGGCTAAGTACTTGGATCGTAGAGTGCAGAGGGAGTTATCTGTGGAGCACATTTCTTTCAGAATTCTTTAGCAAGCAATCAATAATTCAGTTAGCTTTTATCATGAGTGTTTTTGGGATCACTTCCTCTACCTCCAGATTTTATTCTGAAGACTAGCAGTAGACTACGTACCTAAGCAGCCTGACATCCTCTGAGAGTCAGCTCACAACTCTGATTTGTATTTGCAATTGCAGTAATAACGGTGGGTTTTTGTGACAATATCATGACTTGCCATTCCACCTGGCTCAGAATTCCTAATGCAACAATTGGTTGGTTGCTATCTTTTCCATTGCTTCATCTCGTTGACTTGGGCTATTCTACAGTTGCAGATTTTTGTCAAGGGGCTTGAGCAAAGAAAGAGGGAGTCTCGCTATCGCAGATGAAGCCATCACAGGAAGATGCGGTGCCCATCTCATTGCGCATTCGCAGAATGTCGTAGGAGAATGTGGACTCGCGAGTTCCCACGAACCCCACCCCCATGACGCAAATGGTTTTGTCCACCATGGCCATCACGGCCAGGTCCGACTCCAAACCATTGCGCCACAGCAGTGAGTCCCATTTTGCTTCCGCTTCGTGCACCTCCGTTCGCCTCACCACCGTCACTCCCGCCAGTTCCTGCTTCAATATTTCAACTTCACTAGCTGGTGCATCCGTGCTCAGGTATACTACGTCCGCTCTCGCTTCCCACACTTTCCTCCGAATGCATCGGGCCGCTAGGGGGATTGGGTAGAAGCAGCTCGGGGATTTCTGCTTGTTGCAGAATACCAGGAACCCGTGGCGCCGAAAATGAAGCGACAGGAAATTTGGTCCCAAGTACGTCTGGACGAATCTCTCCGCTGTGACCACGATGTTCCGGTTGGGCAGCACTGGGCTCACAGTGCAATCGTGCGCTACTGCGAAACCGTGAGAGTCCTCAACGGCTGCGTAAAATAGGTCACCTACGGCAAGAACTTGCGCATAGCAAGCAAACCTTGAGAGGATGTCATCTTTGTGAGCTGTAGGTGGATTTGAGGAGGATGACCACGCATCTTGTCGCTCCCCAAATGTATACCCCAGCGCTTCCCACGCACGCTGATGATCTTTGTCAAAGTAACAGGAGTGCATGTAACAGATGAGCCTGTCAACATGTAGTTTCTTATTCCGCGTTTCGGCAAACTCTTCGAAGGTGATGACGCTGCTGTTGCCGAGACATTTCTTGAGGTGGGCCATGTCGAGCAGATTCTCATACTTGTAGTCCAATTTCCAATGCGGCAACACGAGCGTCCGGTTTAAGAGTGCGGCGAACCACATATGCTTCCGGAAGCAGATGAGGTGGTTCGTGACTTGCCCAGTCTGGCATATCATCAATAAATATCGGTCTGCCTTTGGTTGCCACTGAATACCCTCTCCCCTTGTCAGCTCTGCATCTCTCCTCTTTCTTGCGCACGCAGCTAGAGTCGCCTTTTCTGACGCATTTCCATGGCTCTGCATTAAGAGACTTTGTAATTCTTTATTAACTGTCAGTTGCTGTTTTGCGAACTTCGTATTGGTAATGGATGACAAAGGGTTGTCAAGCTCTGCAAGAAGCTCGACTTCCTGGTGATTTAACACGGCCATCGCCTTAGAAGTCGCGACCCTTGAGCTTTCTTTGTCCCAAGCCGATTGCCATGTCCAGTGCGGGATGAAGCTCGAGATTATGAAGACTGACGCAAGAGCTAAACTTGGTAGGAGCACAATCCAGTCTCTTCTTTCCATTTCCTTCAATTTTCCCGGCAACCTCTATCCAGCTTCAACTGCGACAGGATTACTCAATTGCACCTCATTTTTCCCGAAATCTTTTAACCCTAACCATATGTACAAGATTTAACACATGATAGTGCTGAGGTGCAGCACGCAACTTATCAATGCAATTGGGCATGCAAGGTTAGCAGACCATAGACTGCTAATCTTTATAATGCATCCCCAAATGTGGTTCGTTACCATTGCATTGACTCGTAGGCTACCGTTGAATACATTTCTTGACAATGTTTAACCATTCACGTAACTTAAGAATGCAGTTCGTACTGATATATATATATATATATATGAAGATCAATGTAAGATACGTGTCAATCTGATCATTTGGAGTCCAGCTTACTATATAGCCTTAAATGCTCTGCAAACCATGGCCAGGTAAATGTGCCGAAAGAAAAACAATACTATTGAATGGGTAAGAGTCAATATCGCATAATGCATTGCTTCGTTTACAATTATGTCGTCAAAGAAGACATGATGGTCAGTTGGGTTAAAACGGGTAACACTGTATATACAATGCGAAATTCAACGAAGTGGCTCCCTATACTTCTGCTGCAGAACATGTAGATTGAGGATAACTCGCCACCACACTAGCCGCCAAAACTACTTCGTCCCACCAGAGAAATCAATGTGCGACAAATAGAAGAGTGACGGTGGCGAAGAATCAGTGGTAGAACTCCTTCATCAACGTTTGAAAGATATTGAGCGTGCGAATGGCCTGATCCGTGTGCTGCCCCATCTCGTTCGCCACGCCTCCCAGCCCCGACACATCCAACACATAGTCCTGGGCGGCGTTTTGCGCGGGGCTAAGAACGAAGTTGCTCACCGCGTCCTTGACAAAATGCTCGCCCACTTGCTTCAGCCCAATCAGGATCGCCAAGATGGCTGTCCAGTCCACGCCCGGGGCGATGTCGATTACGAGCTCGCTACCTGCCCCAAAGGCCGCGTTCATGATCAACGTCTTCATGGACTTCTCCACCATAGCGATCCGCTCCTCCTTCTCATTCACGATCTGCATCGTCCTCCCCGCCAAGTCCACCAGAATGGTATACACATCATCCTCTGTCTCTCCCCTGCACACCACTAAATTGTGCCGAATCGACACGGACTTCATCCTCGACTGCTTGGCAATGTTGAAGAAGGTTTTCCCCCCACCGTGATCCATCACGTACTGCCGTCCATGAACAGAGAACGTCTTCGGCTTCACTTTGAAACTGGGCATGCCGTGGTAGCCCGTCACATGGCAGATGGACTCCCACTCGCCGAGAATGTGGGTTCGGTTCCAAAAATCGTTCTGGTGAGAAAGTCCCAGTGGATCCATCATCTCATAAGGGTTTTTACCGTAATGGTGCGAGACGCACACGAGCTGCCCATTCTGCGCATTGAAGATGCGGTTGTCGTCGACTGACAAATGGGCTTTCTTGAAGATGAAGCGTCCCGGGGCTTGTAAGAATTTCCCCCCTAGGGTTAGTCCGCTGCTGGGCTCCTGTGGCACGAGTGGCGCCAGAGGCGGTCCCACTGCAACCTCCACAAGGAAATTAGGATCATTTATGCGATCCAAATCAGTGCGCTTCGCCATCACTTCAAATCTCTGCAAGAAAGCATACAATCCTGAGAGGGGTTGTCTCGTTCATGCAGTTATTCATAAACCCCAAATCAGTCCTGCATATTCATCAGCGTCTACATGACTGCCCTTACTACGCGGTTCATTTTCGAGTGATGCATGCTTGCTAATCCTGCCAACAGTGCGAAGCCCTTCAAATTCCCAATTCAATACCACGCTCAATCGACACCATGAAAATTTCTACCCACACTACCATCCAGAATCAACAAAGCTAGATGAACTATGAAACACAACAGAGAGCGGCAAAATTCGTACAACAGTAGAAGGGCCAACAAGCACGTCAACTTGCGATGCCGATTGGTAACTCGTCCAACTCCACCACACTGGACACAAATGCACCTTTCTAGTCCACCACAACCTCGAACGGGAACAAATCGGGTGGGGAGAAGGGTGCGAGCACAGGCACATGTAACGCCATAGCCAGCACCAAAGGTCGGTGGGAGGAAAGCTCAAAAGTGATGAACGACAAAGGACAGTCCTGCAGTTGTCTTAAAATTGAATCACTTTCCAAATACACAGTAGCCCTGTTCATTTTGGAAGTAAACTGAGACACCACCAGTCTACACATTTCTAGCCAGGAAGCATCGCAGGGGCCGACTTACATGGACATCCAATTTTGAATTCGGATTCGAGTTCTTAGATCACATAGGTGAATTTGCTTGGGTATTATTGCCATAGTAAGGGATTAGTTTGTTGCTGTGACTGCAGTGAAACCTCAAAACAGGACAAAAGTGCAGAAAATCGAATGCCGCCCATGAAGCACTTTCAACTGCAAAGTCTCCATTTACTTTTATGATGTGACGCACGATGTTCGTATCTACTTTAACCAGCCACTTGCCCTAACCATGCATGGCAGGATTAAGACAGCAACAGTAAAATATTTCAGCATCCGTAATGTCATCAGGTAGAAGTTACAAAAGTGGAATAGTTACAGCGGCAAAAACAGGACTCAGAAGAAGCCCACTTAACCTGCAGAAAAGCGTCCAATTTTGGACTCATAACTGCAGCATGCAGAAACGACGGTGGCCAGACAGACAATTTTCCAACAGCAGAAAGACTACGATTTGAACAATGAGGTCTTAAAGCGTCTGAAAAAGGTAATGATTTAAATGTGTGATTTATACTGATTGCATGTAGGGGTACCACCAACATCATGAACGAACACACTTCACTCTTGTTTACATCTAATTGGCACCACCTCCACTCCTGATTCTCTATGGAAGGACCTTGCGTAGCATCTTCACGAGGTTTTGCAGGATCAATGAGAACACCGACTAACTATTCTCCACCTCATTTTGTCAGCATTCTTACAACTATGTAAGTCTACAAGAAACTGTATATTAGCTAGTAAGAGCTGAGCTGCTTTGCAGCAGAACGATGGCGAAGCTGTGCTATTGCTTTGGCTGCAAGAAAAGTTTGACGTATCTGCGAAAAAATATGCACCTTAAATCATAGCTAACCAGCCACATGTGGCACTGCATGCAGTGATTGATTCTAAAGCAATGTAAGCACACCCCAGATTCCGAATAAACACCTCGAGGGTGATGATAAATATTTTTACTGTGCCTGCCTATATTATGTGTCATCCTGATCACGTGATCGCCACATCGAAAGACCAGATCGAAGCGCCATTTTCAACATACTGATCATCATACAAGGCATTTGTATGTCAAACAAACAAGACCCGACTTACAATCTCGTCAATAGAACGAACACATGTTCATAATCACTTGGAAGTGAATGCCCCTGCTGTAAGGGAAGAAAAATCGTAGTCAGCTCCGCTAGGTTTTGATGAATCCGACCCATTGGAGATGCTGCTGCCTCTTGAGTTCAACGAATTCATTGGACCAAGAGAACTACCTGATGTGCCATTTCCGAAGTCCATTGGCGCCATACCTGGAATATAGCCTGCCATTGAAAGCCTCTGCATAGAGCCAGCTCCAAACATTCTGCAAACATGCCAACACGCAAAATCACTACCCAGACTAACAGACCCAGTTTACAACAATTAAATAGAACGCAAAAATGAATTGAAACAAGTCCATGCCACACTTACCCTGCACCTCCTGCAGATGCCGATCCCATGCCCACTGACCCTGGTTGGGCTGGTCGAACTCCATTTATGATTGGCTGCGCACACTCGGAACAAGACGACAAGAATAAGAACCCTGATTGTCAAAAGACTTGATCTGAACATTCATTCACAAAAAGGCGTTCATAAACAAGTTCTTAATGTCATGTAGTGTTAACAACAGATTGCCAGCGTAGTTAACGAGTGTGACAGCAAAACTCCTCTCATCAAAAAAGAGTACCAAGCCCGAAGAAGAAATGCTATGATTTCGTGTACCTTCGAAAAGGGCGATCCTCCATTCTGAGCTGCTGGCTTGGACATCAACCCACCAAGCCCTTGGAGATCGGCGGCTGGCCACTGTTGCCCAAAAGCACTCCCTTGCGTACTTCCCACACCAGACTTTTCGGTAACAGTAGGCTGATTTTGTCCTTGCATAAACGCTGCAGGCTGCATGTTCTTAGCAGCTGCAGCAGCCATTATCATTTGCTGTTGTTGATGAAGCAGTACTGCCATTTGTTGTTGTTGAGCTGTGAAAGGCGATGCAATCGAGGTCTGCAATTATGAGCATAATCAGAGCATAAGTGCATGATGATGTACCCCAGCGTCATTACTCATTCCAAATAGAATCTACATACATCTCGGATACAAAGGAACAGAAGCACCAATTCTTATTCCGTGCTAAATTATTGAAGAGTAATTCGAAGCGTACAAAAGGCAAAATTACTACACTGTGAACAAGAATATAAGGAGGAAAATGCTGATAGAGAGCAAAAAACAAAAGAGGAGAAAAGGAACAATCTAAACCATTCAACGTTCTAAAACTGACAACGGATTTTGAAATTACTTGTCTTGTAACACAAAATGGCAGGAATACTACAAGGTAGGGGCAAAGAAGTGATACATTTTCAAAAAGACTGAGTATGCTGTTTACGTCCTTGGGAGGCTGGGAAGGCTTGGGCTGACTAGCAGGTTGAGCAGCTGCCTCAGGCTGTGCTGAAACAACAGGAGAAGCTGCGAACAAATCTTCCAGACCAGCAGTTATGCTGTTCTTACTAGGTTTCGAAGTGGAACCCAAGCTAGTATCACCAGCTGCAGTTGTGGTTGAGGTAGCAGAAGTGGTTGGAGCGTCAGCAGTAGCTGCTGGCAAAGGTTCTGCAGCTGCAAAGACCCAAGTGCTCAACATCTATTGCTTACAATGAAGATTAACGAGGAAAGGTAATGTTGTAGAAATATGAATAGCGAAAGGCATCCGTAACTCACATTGAAATGCAGCCCAACCATTGTCATCTGCTGCACCATTACTTTCTCCGTCAATATTGAGTAGATCGAACAGATCTGTTGGAGCTTCCACCTTTGTTTCAGGTACAGCGGCAGTATTTGCATCGCTTTTCTGGGATGGACCGGCTTGTGTTTCTTCTTTATGTATGACGGGATTTGTAGAAGACTGAGGTGGACCCCTAAGGGTAGGAGGGCTTGGAGCGGTAGGTTTCGACTTCTCCTGCATTAAAACCCAATTTAATATTTAACATAAATATCTAGCAAAAAAAGTTCCTGGAAAAGTATTAACAGCTCGAGAATTGCAAGATTTGATGGACTTGAATGACGATTGGTGCCAAATAGGCAAGCTTCAAATACACGCAATCCTGGAAATCGATGAAGATAAACTGAGAAATAAATTCCGAGTAAGCTGCAAAACGACTAGATAGTGTACAGAAATTCCATATTGTGGGACTTTTAAATCCAATGAAGGAAGTGACCAAAAGTCACCTTCAGCTTTCCTGCATTCAGTTCAGCAACAATTGGATTGCGAATAATTGTTGGACCATCTAAGCGAAATGTAGCAATATTAGCAGTGCTGTCATAAGCACTATGTCGGACCCCATCGTGCGACAAGCGCTCTGGGGTCTTCTGTTCTGACCCTCTTCGTCCAGTCTCATCTTGCAACGGTCTTCTGCTTGCTGCTTTCGCTTGACTACTGTTACCTCTTCCGACCCAACGCTTTGCTTCATACCTTCACAAAAAATGAATGCAGAAAACCCAAACCATAAGTATTCCGCGCAAGAAATTCTGTAGTATGACGAAAGACATTCCGTTCAGTTTGCGTTAAAAAATTTCAACGACCACTCTAGGTTGTGGTCAAAATGTAAGAACCCTCAGCGAAGCCAATTACTTACTTAGCACGGATGAAAGTCTCAAGTCCACCGCGGTCATTCTCACCCGGTCGCTTGAACGAAGGTGGTAACTCAGCCTCCCAATACTCATTGGCCTTTACATTGCCCATGCCTGATCACCAAAACAGACAATGCCCACTTAGAACGATTTTCAGTTGGCAAGATTTACAAAGAAAAGCCTGACAAAATTTTCCAATCAACTTATATTTACCAACCAAAATTATCAAGTTATATTTTTGAAAATCAAGTGGAATGGGAGGAGGAGGACGAAGTAGGAACAGATCGCACTAACACTTGCACACCTACTACCGAAGAACAACATTCACATTGATGCACATAAGATCCTGGAGTAGCATACCCTGAATGAACGCAACTTGCTCGGGTAGCCATGTGTCTAACGTTACAGATCGAACCTGTCACTTAACGTACCAGGTCAGAAAAACATGCAGCTTGAGGTAGAAGTACTACGATTAAACAAAGGCATACCAGAAAAAACAGAGACACAGCCTTGCTGAGGTAATTACGAGAACCGGAAGAAACGAGAAAATCTATAAAGGCATACCTTTGAAATGTGAACGCCAAGGCTACGATGAATTCCAGAACACTGTATGCACACGAAGATACCCAAATTTACACTTGCCCACCTTGGCCCTCTGCCAAAACAAATCGTTCGCGCAGTCAATCAGACACGAACTCATCAATGGATCACTCCGTCACAAAGCACTCAAATCGACATGCAGGAAACACCGCCCCGCAAAGATGCAAAAGCAACCGGAAAAGGCTATTAACTTGCTGTGGCAATCTGCACACTCGCGATTCTCCGGTAGCTTCATCATGGCCTCCAACATCTGTAACAAGCGACAGAAATCAATAAACAAATGACTTGGACCTCCTTGTGAAATGTGAATACGTCAGTAAAAATAGGAACTCTGACCTCGACAAGCCAAATAGGACAGAAAGCAATGAAATAGTGCGAGGTCTCCGCTACATTCCAGCAAATAGAACAAACCTCTTCCAGGAGGACACTAGCTAGGAGATCTAGTGATCCAACCCTAAACGCGACATCAACTACCTTGGAGAGGCTAATTTCAACCCCTTACAGCAAAGATACACAACTGGGAAGTAGGAATAACCCTAACAAGATGCTAGAGGAACAAGCATAGTGCCCAAAAAGAAAATCCAGATCCAGACGAAACCAGTGTATTAACGTAGCGATGCAAGGAAGGGAGAAAGGAAACGGGTAGAGAAGAATACAGAATGAGCTGGCTCGCAAGGGGAAGAGCAGACAGTAGGATACCTTCTTGTGACGCTCATTTTGCTCCTTGGTGACGAGCGATTTGTCATTGTTGGTAAAGGCCATCACCTTGAAACAACTTTATGAATCAGAATGATAAAATCTCCCGATGCGCTCTGCGTGATTAAATCCGAGAGTGAAACTAACACTGTAAGTGCAACCGATGGTGCTCCCTGGTGGTTTCGAAGCGGAACCAAGAGAGAACACAATCAGACAAAGCAAGCGCTTAGTGGGGACGAAATACAAAAGGAAAAGGAGGGAGGGAGGGAGGGAGGGAAGAGGAGGAGAGGGGAGAGGGAAGTGGGATGGGGGGAAAGGGAATGGCTGGGGGCCGAGGGAGAGGGAGGTGGGGAGGGGGGGAGGGGAGCAGGCAGGGCAGAGACACACGCAGGGAAGGGGGGAGTCTTGACAATAGCTGCGGGCTTCTTCCTTCCTGGAGCCTGGATGGAGCAAGACGGTGGCGACGACGACGATAGAAGGTCCTTCCCTTGCTACGCGGGGGTACCAGAGGAAGAGGAGAGGGGACTACCCTCCCTCCCTCCGAGACCCGGTTCGCCTCAGGCAGGTTTCCTGAGGGTATCATACCTGGTATCGGAGGGTCTGAGTGGTGAACCAGGACCAGGTCTGAGGGAGGGCCGTGCCAGCTCATGGCTACGAGGGGTCGACTCTTCCACGCCATGTGGTGGTGCGTTGTCCCCCCGTAATTGGATTGCCGTTGCCTCCAGTCAGCGTCGCGTCTACGACTTGGCTGGCGTCACCATCTGCAGCCGATTGCAGCTTCGAACCCCCTCGCCCGGCTCCCTCCCCCCGATCCGACTCCAATTGCCAATTGCCTACGTGGCATGGGTGCTCCTCCACAGGATTCTACCCTCAGTTGGCATCTTCCTATCATAATCAACAACAAATCCTCTCCTTACAATCCCATGGTTAACCCCTCTTTCTCTCTCTCTCTCTCTCTCTCTGCATCTTTAAAAAATAGGAGAAAGTACCTGTCATCCGCTTTTGATGTCTATGATTTGGATTTTTAATAAAATAATAATAATAATAAATGAGTGTACTTTTTTCTGAAGATGTGCCAACACAACGCACTGGATGTATGTAAGTATGTGCTATTGTTACAATTTTTCATATGATTTGAGTTTCTGATTACTTTTTTTTTTTTTTTGTCAAATTCTCGTCCATTTTTCCCCTTAAACATGCATACATATGCATATGCATATATACATAAGTACGTACTCAAAATGTATGTATTATTTTTTTAAAGATATTGCATAAATAATTTCAGAGAATAGTAATTTTAAATAATAATGATAAACCATGTAAGAATTTTGACTAAGCCTCCAAAATTATTCTTTCTAATATTGAGATTTGTTTCTTCAAAATCAGAGAACAGAAAACGTAAAGCTATATTAAATATCCACACTAGATAAAAGCAAATCAACACATGCGAATCTCTGTATGTGAATTTAAAAAGTCAAAAAATGATACAAAGCCACACATGATTGATATATGAAATTTCTTAACTGCAAATCCAGGAGAACTTACTTGAAATAGATGTTTAAAAGCTGCATATATGTATTTCTGATGTTTTTTTTACAAAATTATAATATTTTTGACATCTTATAGTCAATTGTAAATATATAAGCTGGAATACATACATATATACATCCAAACACATACTGTGTAATGTGTAATGTGTGAAATGGAGGGGAAGCGACCGGACGTCAATGACGTCAGCATTCAGTTGGGACGGCGGGGATTCCGCTGCCTGACGCGGGGGGGACTTCGACACCATCCATGCCACGACCCATGGGTCCCCTTTCACACCGGGGGTACGAAACCAGAGACTAAATGTGCAAATACCCAAGCAAGCGGAGTGGGGTGGGAGGGGAAGGGGAGGGAGTCGCGGAGTGTATCGCAGAAGAAGCCAGAGGGAGTGAGGAGGGGGATGGAGACTGCTGGGACACACCGTGGTGGTGGCTATGGTGAGGGGGAGGAGGAGGAGGAGCCTGGCCCTCTGGCCATGGCGCTCCAGCTGCCCCCGCTCCCCACCCTCGTGTCTCGCCTTCGCAATGGTCGCGAGGCTCAGGTCCTGCTCGACCTCGACTCCATCGCCGCCTCCTTTGACTCCCTTTATCGTTCTTTCATACCCCTCGCCAACGCCTCCCACCACCTGCAAGCCGCCTGGGACCAGCTCTGGCTTGCACAGGATCCGGCTGTCGTCAAAGCCATTCCTGTCATTGCTCGAGAGATGTCGCGCCTCAACTGGGCCAGGGCAAAGCTCATGGAACGGATGGACTGTCAGCTCCAGTTATTGCACTCGTGCGCGGATTCGTTGCGTCACTTCGTGGAGGTCAATGGCACTCTTGCGGAAGAACTGCGCATGGAGGGCGTTGAGCGCCTCGCGGCCGACAAGGAGCATCTAATGGAGATGGAGCGCGGCATTGAGCTGCGCGTCCGGCGTGTATTAGAAGGCTCTTTCGACGTCTCTGCAGAGCCTTAGAGCCTGCTCTCTGCTTCACGAAATTGGTTCACTCGAACAGTTGAAGCGCTTCCAAGACGCACAGTGCTGCAGCAATCGGGGTTTTCAAGCTAACTGTACTTGAAATGCAACATGGTTGTGCGTTTTCTATGTGGGAAGAGAGGGTTGGGTTATGGTCGTGGAACATTTTCCTCCGCTTCTCTTGTTTGATGGCGATCTGCTGCTGGGCTAATGTCTTTTATTCATTTATTTTAGAGAAGTTACTATGCTCCGTACGGCAAGCTAATCTTGGAAGCCACTGCTTCCAGAACTCTTGTGCCCATAAGAGATTTTCACATGTTTGCAGTAAATGGTGGGAAAGCTCAGGAGGGGAGTCTTGCTTACCACTGGTCTACCTGCGATTGTGATGAGCGATGAACGTTAGCTGAATACCTAGAATTCATCGCTGAGCAGTTCAATCCTCAAGATGGGTGATAACTTCAAGTCAGATGGCCTGTTTCATGTGTTCAGCCTTTAAGAAAGGCTGTCAAATTGTTGGGCAATAGCTTTATCGGCACGCCACGGGAGGTGCTCTAGTATTGCTCTCATGGTTATCAGGAATCTAAAACTTGGTATCAGGAGTTGAGTATATCGTGTTCGAGTGTAGTTTGCATCGTCGAAGCACTTGGTAAATGGAAAGCTGGGCAAGGGCGGCGATAAGCAATGGAACTTCACCGCAAATCCGATTATGCACGTGGTGTGGAGCGTCATCCGCTTACATGGAGTTTGCCAACAATGTATGTAGCATACCAACCAAGTATCGGCGAATCTGTAGCTTGCCGACCTATGCTGCTCCTTCTGCAACTTTCCTCCCGAGACAAAGATGCTAATTCCAAAGAGAGCTGCCGCAGTGGGCAACGGCTGATCTTGCCCTGCACACGCACGACATGCGCCGAGTAACCGCAAACTCTCCAGAGCAGAGGCGAATCACCGGTGAGATGATTCTAAGACCACTAATTGACGCTTAGACTCACCCTAATCTTGCACCCCAGGACACACAAAAAACTAATCACTCATCTCAAATACTCTTCTGCAGACACACTAATGCGTATTCCAAAGAGGGACTTGTCTGTTTCCATAGAATGGAACAATGGAAGAAATGTTATGTTTGCATGTACCTACCTATGCATTTAGAAGTTTCTTTGAAATAAGCACTTTTGTGAAGGATAATTTTGTTATTTTCTATGATGAATATTTTCATAAAAGTTGTGGATTTTTAGGTGTATTAATGTAGAAGTGAATTCAAACCTGATTGGTTACCTATATTTAAGTTTACCTAGTTTTTCAATATATCACTATTAAGCTTTAGCAGTGTTTTATACATCATCAGTCTTGCATGCATTATGCAAATGCAAAGTTATGATCTGATTAACATCTCAAGATGATTAAATATTTTCTGGTATATTATAATACCTATTTTTTTTCAACCTCAAATTATCTCACTTAAGCCAATGTGCAAAGTTGTGTATAAGATTGTTTTATCTTGTAACTTAATCACAGTTAGTATTGTGGCTATTTATTTATCTCTCATTTTGATTAAGTCCATTGCTACTCAAGATATGAAAATGAAACAACAAAAACTGTTCTAAAAAGATATTATACATTGATACTGTTGATGTGGTTGTAATGCCTACCATGAATGAAGCTACTGCATGGGTTTATTCTTTAGTGCCAAGTAATTGCAAGCTTTTTTGACCAGAGGCATAATTTATATGTAAACTATTAACACTTCAAGAATATCTATTTGAGGAAAATTCATCCAAAATTCTATTAAAATCTACAATAACATTTTTGTAAAAAATATATTTTATATGCATGTTTTTATTGCAAAAAACTCCATATCCAATTCTCATTAATTGCACATATTTACTGCAAAAAAACATCATTGGTTATTTTTTTGCTACTTGATTTTATTCCTATAAAGTTTAAATAAGTAATTTTACTAAAATAAAAATAAACTCAAGCATCATGGGAGAAATATTTGGAATATAAATTATAATATTGACACCTTGCTTTGAACACAATAATGTTCTATAATTATAATGCAATGTCTATTATAACCAAGTTTTAAACCATTATTTAAATTTTTAAAATATTTTAAAATTTGATAGCTTTTTATCCTTTATCTTTATACTTATTTTTTTAATCTATGATTATTATACCTTATTTAAATTCTACAATAATATAATATAACTATTTATTTTAAACTACATATATGTTTATATTTTAAAAATAAAAATATAATAGATATAATTCAACTATTGATATTTATTTATTTATTTAAAAATCACTCTTTTATAGATAATTTGATTAAACTCTATACAAATCAACTATGTTTTTTTAATATTTGATTTAATTATACATCTAAGAAAACAAAGATAGACAAGAAATTTTTTTCTTGCATGAAAATTCTACTTTAAATTAGATTGATGCAATTTAATTTGGCAAAAACTCTTTAACATATTTTAGATGATTATAAATCAATACACTTAAAATGAATAAATAAATAATACTTTGTAGTTAAAAATTTAAAAAAAAAAAAAAAAATCAAAAGAGAATATTTTGAATAAAAGCCTTTAAATTAATTAATTATATTATTTGGATTGAAAGATTTTTATACAGTTCTTTAATGAGATTAAGTTGATTATTAAAATTAAACCAAAAACAAATTGATACTTGATTTAAAAATAAAATGACAAAATATTAATTAAAAACATCTTTTTAAAATATGTTTTATTTTTTTTATTTTTTTTATTTTTTTTGTATGTTTTGATTTTATTATACTTAGTACTCTTATAATTTAGATATAGTATATAAAAATAAATTACCTTAAGTAAATAAAAGAGAAAAATATCATGATGTATAAGGTAGAAATTGTAAAATTTATAGAAGTTTTTACTTTTTGTGCTATAACCTCTTTTCATTTTTTGAATATATACATGAATTTTGACTTGTAGGATTATTTTTTATTTTTATTTTATCTTATTATAAAAATATAAAGAAATTCTAAAAGTTATATTTTAAATTATTTTTAATTCAAATTATTTTTAATTCAAATTATTTTTTAATACCATAATTCTTTTATTTTATTAATTTTAAAATATTTATCTAAATCCTTGCAGATTAGATGATTTTATTTTTATTTTTTATTTTTTTACAATTTAAACATATTATTTTGTATAATTTTATTTATTTATTTATTTGTTTATTTTTATTTTTATATTACTCTTACAGAAAAATTAATATGCATAGATATTTTGACATGGATTGAATTTCTAGGAGTATCATGTTGTAACAATTACTTTTCAAAAAATTTCTTGCTTCTTGAAAGTCTACATGGAAGAATTTTTCAACTTAAATACTTGACTTGTAGACTTATGGTCCTTAAAGAACTTTCACATGATCTTCTTTCTTATATATGAAAGTAAGATTAATGCCATCTTTAGTATTGCTAATATTTTCTTGTACTTCAATTTTAGTTCAAATCTCTTTATTCTATTGTATTTATCAATAGCCATATTAGTATATATACATATATATATATATATATATATATATATTAAAAATATACTTATTTTAATATTCCTTCTTATTTGTATATAAGTAAATTAGTTTTACTAAATTAAAAACATAAATCTAGACAAAATAATATCTTGCAAGATCTCACTAATTTATAATTTATCAATTATTATTAATAATAAATAAATTAAATCAAGAGATTTCTAAATAAATTTAATTATATCCACTATAATTGATATTATACTTAAATCTAAATTGCAACTTCACAAATTTGAAATAAGCTTATAAATAAATAAATAAAACTATACAAAATAAATATGTTTAAATTATAAATAAATATTTATTAAAATTATAAACAAAAATATTTATTAATATTTTTTAAAAATTTACCTAGTTTATTTTATACTTTAAAATAATTTTAATTTTAATTAATATTTTAAATATCTTTTTAAAAATAAATACTTCTTAAAAAGAAATAAGTAGAATTATATCTTTGATATTGAAGATAAATTAATATATCAAATCAATATATTATATTAATAAATTATATTAATAAAATTTGGATATTAATATATTTTGTATTAATATATATTTAATTTCAAAAAAACTACTATAATATAAATTAGGTTCTTTTTAATTAATACTAACATGCCATCAAACTAACTAAAAATATATATTGGTTTTAACTCAAATTCAACATCTAAATTTAAGTTTATATTTGAGTTAGTATTTTATGAGTTTGTATATATTTTAATATTTCTTGACAAAAACTGTTCTTGTTTTTAAATTCTTAATCTGTTTCTTTTAAAATAAGAAACAAAAGCAGATTTAATTTGTTTTTTTTTTTTATTTATTTATTTTATTAATAGTTTTTTTTTTTTTTTTTTTTTTTTTTTTTTTTGTGTTTTTTTAGAAATTTAGAAATTTTTGTAATTTCATTTTTTTGCAATTCCTTGGTTGACTTAAGATTGAAATAATTAAACCTAGTTATTAATTTATTACTTTTATATATGTAAATATTAGCTTAATTTTAGTATTTTTTAGAAACTCAATATTTCTTGACTCTGTATAATTTTATTTTTTTTCTTTTGTGGATGTGCACCAAGTTAATATTACAATTGCTTCATCATAAAAAAATGGCCAACTAAATACAAAGAAGATTGTTTTTTTTTAAAAGCATCTTAAGCTGAATAATAATACTACAATATATATATATATGATTTTTGTTTTTAAATATCAAAAATTATAATAAAATTATTTTAAAATAATAAGTAATATGTAATAAAATAGTGAAGAAGAAAGATTAGAAGGAAAAAAAAAAAAAAAAAAAATCAACAAACTAGAATGACTATAGTTAAATACAAAAACTCTAAATAAGACTCAAAATAAGATTGAAGTGTAAGAAAAACATTGATAAGATCAAGGTTAACCCTAATTTTGAGTCTATATGTACTAGTACATAAAATAACCTTGCGAAATTTTTCTAATGACCACAAGGCTTGTTAAGCATGTGTCTAAGTTGTAGGATGCTTTCTTAGTAATTTTTTAGATTTAAAAATTGTTATATCTACATGATGTATCCAAGGATACTTACATGTAATCCACATCTACAAAGCTTCTACAAATTATTATTAGGAGAATATCATTAAATTAATTTAATCTATTTTATTGAAATTATTTTTGCTAAATTCAATAATATAAATGTATGTAATATTAAATATACACATGATTTTTAAAATCTTCTTTTTTGTAGTATTGTTGAATACTTTAATAGGGACCAAATTCAAAAATTTATGGTGACAGTTTATAAATCTTGAAATAAAATAAGAAATAAAACTTATAAACTTATATTCTATACATAGTAGGTATAGGTTCTTTGTTAGTCTAATATTAATAAGTCCACAAGTAGATGTAAGACTTGTAGAAAAAAATAGCAGTAAAAAGGTAATTTAGACTATCAAAACAAGAATAATTGAATTTTTATTAATTTATATAAAATCATAATAAATTTTTACAAAAATTATAGACAATAGAATGTATTAAATAATTGCCATTCTAAACTTCTAAAATGTGTATATTAACAGTGAAAAAAAATTAATATCTATAAAAATAGATGTAAATTTATCTATTTTGAATTTTAAAAAATTATTTTTACAAGAATCTAATAGTTTTATTTATAAAATTGCATGTTTTAGGTAAATTTTTTGTAATTCTAAAAGAAACCATACTATTGCATTTTTTAAAGATGTTTACAGGATACATATAATGAAAAATATTATTAAAAACCTCAAACATTTATTTAATAGCTACAGTTTTTAAGTAAAAGAAAATTATATTGTTATGGTTTAATTTGAAACAGGCTACTGTTATAAATTTATCTTGTGAAGTAAAACATGCAATTGCTGATAGCATTTTAACGAAATCTGTGTGGCTTATTTATGTACTAGGTAATTATTAAACTATTCAATAGTCTTAGATTTTTATTTTTATAAAAATCTAAAATATTTAAAGATAATAAAAAATATTAGAATTTGTCTTTTTAAGTATTTAAATGTAATGCTTAAGTTTGTTGGTGACAAAAATAAACTTACAAATTTATATATGATAGTTTCAAGAGGTTATTTTGATCTTGAATATTAATTTAATTAATTATAAATATGAATAGAAATTTATTATTTAATATTTGTGCAATACTAATTACAATAAATTAAATTAAAAGAGATAAAAAATTTGTATTTCTATTTAATGTTTCTTTCTTATAATTGAATATAAATATTAAACTGAAACTTAGAGTATATATATTATAGAGTTCAAAAGAATTCTTTGTGCCAATATATCTTCATTTTTTATTGTAATAATAATGGCTAAAGTTGAAAAAAATATGTTAGAACTTCTAAAATATTTGTATTATATTTAAAATATTTAAAATAAACAATTTTATTTTTTGTAATCTTAAAAAGTTTATTTAGCAATAAAAAGATTTAGTGAGCTATAATATGGTAGATGATTTTATTTTTGATTACATTCCATATTAAAAGAATTTTATCAGATTGTGTTTGGATAGTGTTGGATTGATGGATAGGTTTCTTCTTTTTTTTCTTTTTTTATTTTTTACTCAAATCAATCATTCTTGTAACTTAACGCATTGCAATTAGATGTCTTAAGTTTTGGATAATTGGTAGTATAAAATCAAATATCCTAGTATAATTTATAACTATTATTATATTTATCATTTTTTTGTAATTTAAAAAATATATATTTTTTCAAAAAAATATATAAAGTCTATTTTTATATCTAATGTAGAATGTTTTTATAAAATATTATAAAACAAATAGTCTATGTTAATTTATATACATATATATACACACTAATTACTAGTTCTATAAAAAATAAATACTTTAATTGCTAATCTTATAGAAAAGATAAATAAAATTAGATAAAATGTTTGCAACAGTGATTTGATTTCTTTCTCCTATGTAATAAATTTAATTAAATCTACATACTAGCTCTTTTAACAACTACCAAGATATGTAAACATCCTCTCCATTGAGTCTTTAGAATTGGACCCAAAAAGTATGAGTTTTTTTTTATGGAATTTTACGTAGATAATTTGGTCAATAATCCAAATATAATATTTTAAAATAATAATCTTGTACATAAATATAAAAAAAAATTAATTTAATTTTTTAATACTATCTTATCATAAATTTGAAAAAAAAATACCGAACAACTGATGTTTTTTATAAAATTCTAGATTCGTTTTTCTTGTTTTCCTTTTTCTTTTTCTTTTTCATTAGATTATTTGCAATGTGCTTTTATCTTTATTTCCATCTTTTATGTATTATCATCTTATAGGCAAAGAACAGTAATCTCATATTCAATAATTCTCTTATCTTTATTTGGTTAGATCTGTTAATAAAACCAAATTTAAAGTAAATTTTTATTGGTTGAATGTAGTCTACTTAGACTTTAAAAAAACTTACTTTAATTTTATTTATTTATTTTTAAGTTAACGTTTTTTAAAAATATTAAAATTTAGAATTTTTAGCATTGTAGTTCTTGCTAGGTATATAGATAATAATTAAATAAATTTAAAATATAATAATTGTTTTATTTATTTATTTATAAATAAATAAATAAATAAATAAATAAATATATATATATATATATATATATTTTTTAAAACTCTTGAACTTGTTAAGCATTTGTTCACATATTATATGTTTTATATTGAAAACAAACGTGTTTTACATGTTTGTGTATTTTATTTGTTATATATCATTGTTAACATTTTGTACTTATATAAAATTTTAATCATCTTAAATAATTATATAAATACTTAAATTAATAAGTTAACTGTTTGTTTTATATTTTTCTTTTTTTAATTGGATAATGTACAAACACAATTCTTACTGCAATGTTAAATGCTTTTGTATAAATATTTTTTAAAAAAAAACCTAATTATTACTATAATAATACATTCATGCATGTTTTTTAAATGAAAATTTAAAATCTATCACATTAATTAAATTAATTTATTTCAATAAATCTTCAAACCTATTATTGTTGTTGGTGCTATAATACTTATATACTTCTTAATATAACATCAATTACATTGTGTTATATAATTCTGAGTATGTACATATTTTTATGTCTTTGGATGTGTATATATTATTGAGACTTGAATTGTGTTAGATTTTGAAATTATAGATGGTGAACCTGCCCAAAAATTTCTGTTTAAAAGAAATCCAAATAGGTTTTGAAGGCTTTATTGACCATACATTATTAAATAGAGAAATATTGATTTAGATAAAATACATGAC
The DNA here is from genome assembly GCA_036785485.1 of Physcomitrellopsis africana. NCBI lineage: Eukaryota > Viridiplantae > Streptophyta > Bryopsida > Funariales > Funariaceae > Physcomitrellopsis > Physcomitrellopsis africana. Next base: position 61,632 of record JAWRVF010000919.1, on the reverse strand, counting down.
AATCTATACAATATATATTTCATCAAGTGAAGAAAATAGCCTTATATCAACCAATTGTATGTATTTTGATTTAACAATGATAGATATGTAAATAAACAATTTCTTACATGTAGAAATAAATAAATTTAAGATTTGTATTTGCATTTCCATGCATTAAATTGTTTCAAAATTTACCTTATGTAAAAAATTGTAAATAAATCAATAGGGGTGTTAGAGTAGAATAATAAATAATTTAAGGTTTAGCAAAGAATAAAAGAGTTAATGAGAGAGTACCAACATAGAAACTATTGAAGAATATAACTTCTTAGTAGGATAGGAAGAGGATAGAGCATAATTTTTGGAAAATACTAATTAAGGGCATAAAGGGTGAACCTAAAGTCATGGGCTCCACCTAAAGCTTTTGGCTATATTTGACTTCTCTTGGTTTTATAAAAATCAATCTCAGTATTGATAAAATAAAAGGGGATGAAGAAAAATATGTGTTGCTAATGGAAGATATTATCACACTTCAATGGAAGGACTAAAAGGGGGTGTAAACAACTCTTTGATTCCATATATGACCAATGATTCACATGAATTTTCTTAGATCATTTTTCACCAAAGCATCCTCCTCTGATGTTTATATTAAGAAGCTCAATGACAAAAAAACATATCTCTGATGCATTTACTGATAATGCATTAACAGCAGGAATGCACACCACAAATGTACACGAACAATAAACAAGACGGAGTATACCAGTTTAAGGAGGAATGAGAGTGTGGAGCTGATGGGGCTTTGGAGGCACGGTAGTGGGTACAATGCCCTCCCACGTGTGCGAATGAAGGGTGCCACGTGTTGGAAGACGAGAAACAATTCCGGTCGTTCGATCGCTTCCGTTCGTCCATCCGGTCGTCCGTCCGTCGAGCCCACCGACAGCAGTGAGTGACTAAGCGGGAGAGGAAGGTGGGGCGGCGCAGAATTAGGTTCATGCAGGGATGATGTCCTTCTGCGATGGCGCAGCGCGGATCACGATCTCACGCATTTCCCTCCACTTCCTTGCAATCTCTCTCTCTTCATCCCTCTTCTGCTGTGGGCATGATTTCGCACACCCGCTGCGAAGCGGGCGAGAAAGAACGGCCCTCATTTCTCGCCGCCCTGAGGGAGAGTTCACCGGACAGGATTCATGGCAGAGCGGAACGAGAAGCACCGGAAGAATTGCCATCACGGACTGGTCGTCGACCTATGTCTCACCTGCAATTGACTGGAACGAAAAAGAATATTCCACACGCGGTGGGCGCCGTGCCTTTCGTGTTGCTTTCTGAGAGCACTCGCCATGGCTGCGTTTCTCCGATGTGAGCCGCTGGGGGCCGCAGTACGTGCGTTGGCAAAGCGGGTGCCAGCCCACTGGTGGCAGGGCTCTTGGCGTGGCGGTGATGCAGGTGGCCGTGCTCCTGGGAGCGCAAGCCCCCCCTGGACATTGATGCATACTTTCCTGCGGCCAAGATTTTTTCGTTCACAAGTCAGCTTACAGTAGCCCTCGAAGGACGAACGAATTTTCAACTGGTTTTGTTTGGCACCCTTGGCATGGAGTGAGCAACAGGAAAGTGTGTTCCAAGAGTAATTCGATTGCCTGCTGCAGCTGTAACATTGAAATTTCGGGTGTCATGATTCGGACTGCAAGTTCTGCCACACTCTGTCTTTCTCTTTTTCTTCCAGTGCGAAGCCTCGGTCTCAATTATTCTCATCCTTCGGGCTGTGCTTGCGCGTTGCATTCCTTGCTCAGAAGCGATTAACCCCCGAAGCCAAAACAGACAACTGCAGACACCCGGAGTTCTCTCTCGCGATGGACACCTCCTTGAGGTCAGGTGTGCGAATCCCCTATGGACATATCCAGGACCTGCGCAGTGCACATATAAATTCATCAATCCTCGCACCACTAAAATCTCAGAGTTTCACTGGTAAAAGAGCATTCGTAAATCACCTAATGGCAAAACTTCCTTTTAAAGATTGCTCGGGGAATTCACTCGTTTCTCTGTGACGTAAAGTGTGATGCAACGCAGGTTGCTTGGAAAGAGGATTTTCCCAGGTCTTTTATTTTACTTTATTGCGCGTGTGGAGCTCCTCAGTTGCTGGAGATACCAATTCAACCAACCATAGAACCATTATCGCACCCTCATGGGTGAGATTCCTTGCACAGTGGCCGCTGCTCGCGGAAATACAGTGATCACAGACAATCTATGGCACAGCTGGCAGCGTCGCTCGTTGCAAGGAAGGGTTCCCCAGTACTTCTCGGAATTAACGGTATATGATGATATTGTTAATCAGTCAATGCAACTGTAGCAATTGAAATCAGGTCCGTCTACACACATGCCGTGCACACCATCGCAGCAATGGGGTCCAAATACCTCCTTCACGTCTCTGGGAGGCGTGTGGACTCGATCTCATTCTGTACGCGGGCACAGCACGGAATCTGGGGTGTACAGATTCCGCCGGTATGTGTGATCAGCAACAAACGTGGTGTTGGTGGAGCAGTTGTAGTGTTGGAGTGCGACATTGTTAAGCTGAAGCCAGTCTGTCTTCCAAATTTTAGAAGACTTCGCTCGCAAACAATCAGCAATGAAAGGATCAGAAGGAATCGCAGTATCTCATGAATATGGAATGGCAACAAACTCACGCTGCTTCCAGTTTAAGCCGCGGAGTGGGTAGCATTCCCCTCTGTTTGTGGCGAAACGAAGTCGCGGTGCCCTTTGGAATTTGCAGGTTTTCCTTGACAGCCGCATTCTCTGGTTAAAGCCCATCAGTTCCGCTGATGGGAGTTTGAGACTGTGTAGCGTGGTTAGGTTCTAGGGTTTTGGAAAACTGTTGGGTGCTTGTATCCAAAGGCCCTATTCTGGTGGTGTTGAAGGGAGGCGAGCAGATTCAGCCGTAGCTATCATGTATGTGATGCAGGATGAAGCGGGGGCTATCGCCTTGATGATCGTCTCGCTGTGGTGCCTCGGCTCCTGGCCTGCGCTGTTCAATTTGTTGGAGAGGAAGGGGCGGATTCCCATGCACACTTACTTGGATTACACTTTCGCCAATTACGGAGTAGCGGTCCTCTTCGCCTTCAGCCTGGGGGACATTGGCCCCGACACGCCAGAAGCGCCCAATTTTCTGATCCAATTGTTTCAGGAGAATGGCCCCTCGGTGGCTTTCGCTTTAGCTGGCGGGTTGGCTTTGTGTCTAGGCAACATTTCCTTGCAGTACTCGCTAGCTTTCGTTGGAATTTCTTTGACGGAGGTTGTTTCTGCAAGTGTCGCTGTGGTTCTAGGTGCGCAGCTTTTTTCTTCCACTTCATTCTTTCTTGAACAATGAACAAGGGCGAGGTTTGTTCTTTCCTGTCCAAGGCAGATGCCGCAGATAACTTTTGAGGGAATACTACAATTAACATCAACTCGTTTGTTGTTGTATCAAGCTAAAATGGTCCAACGCACAAAATTCTTTGTACATTGGAGTAATCAGACTGACGAAGTAATTCATGGTTGGACTCGTTGCAGGAACAACTGTGAACTATTTTCTAGACGATGGTTTGAATCGTGCAAGCATCTTATTTCCTGGGGTCCTCTGCTTCCTGGTGGCAGTTGTGTTGGGATCATTCTGCCATGCCTCAAATGTGGCCGACATTCAAGCTAAACTTGAAGCTGCGGAGGCTTCTGCACGAACGTGAGCATTTTCTTTCACACCTTCCAACTGCAGCGTATTTTTCACACTTGACGTGCCGAATCTATTGAACTGCTTACACTTTCGCGCTTGTTACAACCTATTCCGTCTCAGGCTGGAGGACAATGGAAGCTCAATCAAGAACTTGGAGGCATCTGCACCTCTGCTGATAAACCATCCAAGCAACCTTGAAACTCGTGAGTGGATTTTCTGCACTAGTTCCACCCTCGTCTGTGTTTTTATTCATCCCTTAGTGGCGTTGTATTTACCTCATATTTGGACCATCTACATTACCATAAGATGATGTCAGTTCCGAGATCTTACTGTCGAATCTAGTGTTTTATTTGTATTTTATTTGAGTGTCGTGTGGGCTTCAAAACAGGTTTAATCAATCATAACAGGACATGTCATTTCTCAATTTCCGTGTTTCAGTTTTGATTTAATTTATGCCGAATCTGCCACCAATGTATGACAATTCGTAACCCCTTGAAGGGTCTGGACAGCATTTACTCGCAATTTATCGTGTGGTTCTGACTCACGTGTCTAGAGGAAGCTACTGAAATACAAATCGTAATGTCCCCTGTCACAGATTCCAAGAATTGTGCTGATCCAGAGACAGGGGGAAGCGCAGACACAGGAGCGGAGTATTTTGAAAGCTTGGAGTCCCATAGAGCAATCAAGGTCAAGGGGAAGAGTGTCTTGTTTGGGCTGGGGATTGCCTTCTTTACAGGTTTATGTTATGCAGCATTCTCTCCCTTGTTTAACTTGGCTACGAATGATCAGTTCCACCTTCTCAAGCCTGATGTGCCTCATTTGGTGGTGTACACAACTTTCTTCTACTTTTCCACTGCTTTTCTCATCTGCTCAGTTCTCGTGAATGTGTACTTTCTCTACCATCCGGTGCTGGGTATTCCCAAATCCTCACTGTCCATGTACTGCCAAGACCGCGAAGGTCGCCATATTGCGGTCATTGCGGGCCTGTTGTGTGGTATTGGGAACGGCTTCCAGTTCATGGGAGGTCAAGCTGCTGGGTACGCTGCTGCGGATGCCGTGCAGGTTCATGTTCTCTTCCTTTGCACTTTCTTCACAATCACATCGCTAGTTGAGGGTAGAACTGAAACTGGGGCATTAGTCAGACCATGATCCAATGTGAACAAGTTGATTTCTCTGGATATCCGTGCTACCCAGTTGTCTGTTTTGAGGTGCAGACATGTAGAAACTTTGATTAACAAACATCTGAAATGAAACAAGCTGACCAAGCAGTGGGGGTGGGTGGCGCAGGCTTTACCTCTAGTGGGCACGTTGTGGGGTGTAGTTCTGTTCCGAGAGTATCATGGATCATCAGGAAAGACCTATTCTCTCCTGATTGCCATGCTCTTCATGTTTGCAACAGCAGTGGTGATGCTCGTGGCTTCTTCAATGCCACGCAATGGGTCTCGGACTTAAACCCTTCACATGGACCCTTCACACATGCGTGGCTTGGCTACTACTATGGTTCTTTCAGTAAATAGATTGATTGATTGATTGCACTGCAAGTACTTCAAGTGACTTAAGTAGTTATTATTGATTTGTAGTGCACGTCCAGTACGAATTTATTACACGTTGTGTATGTTTGGTGCACTTTGGAGCATTTTCCAATCTGAAAACAACCTCCTGCATAGGAGACCCTAATTCTTCAGTAACTTTTTCATATGAAACAAAAAAAATAAAAAAAACAAATGTACAAAAACAAAACCAAGCCGATCATGTGAAGCTTTCTTGCAGCATCAAGTAGAAGCCATGAGCTTTGTTGCTAAAATGTCTCGCTTCTTCATTCATTTGAATACTTTTGAAAAAGCTTTGATTGCTTGAAAGTAGAAGACAAAAATATGTTCTTAGCCATTTGTGGTTTATATTGTGGTGTTGTGTATCCAAAGGGCATGCTAAAAAAAAGAAAACATCTAATATAGACCAAGGACAATAAAAAAATTTAAAGTTAAGATATGAATTATATATTTCGTAATCTCATTTTTTTGATTATTAATGGAAGTAGAGGAGAATATAATCCTGAGAATGCATAATAAATTACAAGACATGGACAAAATGATTGTTGATATATATATATATATATATATATATATATAAGTTTGTATAATATGTGTTTAAAAACTTTAGGAAAGTACATCAACAGTTTAGTGTATTATATTCAAATGGCATGCTTTGGTACCAAATTTATATAAAACAATACATTATGCACCAAAATTTTAATAAAATGTATCAAATGCTTAGTATATAATACTGAAATGGTTATAGCTTTATGAAAGAATTGCCAAAATTAAATTTTAAAATAAATAAATTATTAGAATTTGTAATAGAAAATTTGGTTAGTTTGAAAAACTACCATAACAAGTAAATGATTTTTTCTTTGTTTATTAGTCTTGATTGAAGAGGTTGTTTATGATTCAAAGTTGGTGCTTCCAGAAATTAGAAATCTTACCTCTTTAACAACACTTGGTTTATATTGTTACTAAATGTTTCATTAGACAATTAGGAATCTTGTTTCTCGGATATTTTTAGTTTATGGGTTTGCTTAGAATTAAAAATATTGTCTTAAATAATTAAATTTTTTATTTCTTTGACAATAATGTATTTAGAATATTACTCACATTTGATAGTGTTGCATCAAATCATTAAAAATCTTACATCCTTTACAATACTACATTTATATTAATGCTTAAAATTAAAAATATTTATTTTAAAAATTAATTAACTGATTATATAATATTTGATTTTTCAAACTCCTAATTATTGACGATTTTGCTTCAAACAATTGGAATTCTTTCTAATTTCATAATACTTAATTTAGAAGTATACATAATGTTGTGCAAAAATTTAAGAACAACATCTCAAAAAATTAATATTATTGTCTGAAGAAATTAGTAAGCTTATTTTTTTTTTTTGACAACAATCAATTTATATAATTGCTTAAGTTTAAAAATGTTGGCACAAGAAATTAAAAGTCTTACATCTTTGATAAGCCTAGAATTTTAGAATTGTTTATAAGTAAGAACATTACATTAAGCAATGAGAAATCTTGCTTCCTTGACAAAACTTAATATATGGAATTTCTGAAAACTAAGAACATTATTTGAAGAAATTAGATTTTATTACTATTATTATTATGATTTTTTATAGACTTGATTTTTGTTTTTTTTTACAATTGAAAAAATATCTAAATAAAATAAGAAATCTAATTTTCTTTGATGTCGGTTTTTATTCAAGAGTATTAAAAAATAACTATATTATATAGAAAAATTAATTTTTTTTCTTATTATAGAAAATATAGTTTATTTATTTATTTATTTAATATCAATCACATATATGTAGTTTCTTAAAATTAAAAAAAATTATCTAAAAAAATTGAAATTCTTACAGATTTTATTTCAAAAAATTTCTTATATTATTATTGATAAATTATAATATTGCTTTTTTTACTATCTAAAAGTATTTTTAAACTGAAATTGATTATAGATAGATACAAGTTTAATATTAGAATTTAAAAACTAAGTATTTTATATCATTAAAGAGATAAACATGTTACTTTAAAACTTTTTTTAGCCACTAAAAACATATAAAAATTTGCATGTCTACAATTTTTTGGTGGTGAGCAACTTAATTTTATATACTTGTAGTTTGATGATTTCAAAGATATGAGCAATATGACATGGTTTTATAAATTAAAATTTTAAAAAAAGTTAGTTTAATATTTTCTATGAATCACATTGCAAATATTTATAATAGATTTATTAAAGTCCATATTAAGCAATACTGTTAAATAGAACAACATACAAAAAAATATACTACAGGAAAAAGAATCAAAATAAAAGAATGTAAGAATAATATAATACTAATGGAAAATCCTTGGGATTTAGTGGTAGAAATTTACATAAATTGCTCAAAGTTTACCTTGGTGATATTTTAATATTTTAATATTTTGAGTACAACTACTTTTTATTAAAATATTTTAAAAATAGATGCTTACAATATTGAAGAGTGTTTTTTTTTTTTTTTTTTTTTTTTTTTTTCTTATTGTGAAAAAAAAGTTAAAGAAATAAAATCTCTATTAGAAGACAAGCCTATATTAAACAAATTATGATGTACTATCTAAACATCTTGGTCATATTATGGAAGTATTTCAAAAGTTGAGCATTTGTAACCTTAATGTTTCAAACCTATAACATATATATATATATATATATATATATATTTTAAGTTTAATTATACGGTAAGAAAGATCCATCTATTAGTAAAAGAATGTGGATAAGATAATTGGCTGCAATGATACTCGTCAACATTCCATATCCAAGCGATTGCAGAAGTAAGCGATAATACAGTTTGATGTTCTGGTTTTCGATATGTTTCTAGTTACAGAAGCTAGTCTCGGATTCACTGCCAGGTCGCCTCTAGAATGATCAATCACTTGACGACGGTAAGGTCAAGCCTGGACATTCCTTAGTTAATGAAATAAAAGGAGGTACTTTGTGCGTGACTCGATTGAAGGGGTCCAGTTTCATGCAACCTGCCCCATCTTATCACTTTCGGAGCATTGACAGGCAGCAAGGCAAGGTAGCCACATCCAAAACGAACACTTCACCCAATCCTCTTTTCCTCAACGTATTCACATCATTGCCAAAATTACTGTAATGTTTTTTTCTCACATTCGGTGGCTTGTCCCTTGCAAAAGCGACTTCCAAAATGCTGCTAATTATGAAACTATACAATATAAAATTGCCAACTCTTCACAATATGCAACACTATTTTTCTGTTGTACAACGATTTGATATTCGTTTTGTTCTATTTTCCTGAAACAAGTGAGAAGTTCATAGGACTTACATGCATAGGTCTTGAAAAGTGACATCCCGAAGGAAAACCAGGTTGCAATCACGACTGGCCGAGTTTCGAATTCGAGAATGCTTCAAGTTCGGAACGCAAAATGGCTGGACTCCCTACTTAGAATGTCTCGCTCCAGGAGCACATTCGCAGGCGTGAAGTTGCGGATCCACTCTACCACAAACAAGCCAAATTAGGGCCGAGTTTCCTTCCAGTGAGGCACGAAAAACACTGAAACGGGCAGATTCGTCAAGCAGGCGGGTATCGCCACCCAAATCCAAGCAGTGCATGAGGAAGTCCACGCTGTCGCTCAATTCATGGATTGACGCCTTTGTGCCGCAGCGACTGCGGTGGAAGAGAGCGCGAGCATCACACAGCGAATCCAGGCTCCGTTGTCTGGCTCCGTTGCTGCCAGTTTCTCCTTTCTCCTCAGTTGCAAACCAACTTTACCGTGGTGGCACTTTGTAGCAAGCATCGGCACACTTCTCTCTCTCTCTCTCTTTCTCTGTTGGGTGCCCTGAGAGGGAGAGGGAGAGGGAGAGATTATGGCTCGGTGATTCAATCCTTGCATTGAACATTGAAGGAGTTGGAAAGTTTACCAGCATGTGCACAATTCATGCTAGTTAGAAGAATTTGTGTGTTTCAAGGAGTTAGATCATAAGATCATTCAAAGATCTTTTTTTTGCTTCCCACGCACTTCGAAGGCAGCTTGTCTTAGTTGTTATTGAAAAATACTGAAGTGGGGGTGTAGTCATAAATTAACCATTCAAGCACTACTCTAGAAGTCACTACTGGTATCCTTTATACTTCTAATTCACCACACCATTCCTTGCCTTTGACGTGTACTGTTGTCCATGGGAGGAGAGAATTTGTTTTCTTGTATGCAATTTGAAACTTGTATTATAAAGCAAAGGGGTAGTACATTGTGGCTTTTGAAACAAGTGTTTTTTTTTTTTTTTTTTTTTTTTTTTGTTGCTTAAGTACACTTCTTTGAAACTCTAATACAACTTCAATGTTATTAAATTTAAGCTTCATTAAATTGTGGTTGGTCCATTTGTGATTTTTGGTTAAAATATCCAATTGTTGATACTTATTCTTTGCCTTCTACTATTACATGTAGTTCAATTCTTTTGGAAGGAAAGTAGAGCCTTATTGAGGCCTTCTATTGATGTTGTATGGTTTTCAAAAATGAATGATTACAAAAGGCCAATGCATATTAATGGTAATAGTACTATCTATAATAGAACATAACAAATGATTTTAAAAATTCTTTCAGAATCTAATTTCTAAAAAAATAAAATTACATTCTCTGGTTATATTGTGCATGTTTTGTATATTTTAATTTTAATTCTTTTGAAGTTTTTTTTTTTTTTTTTTTTTTTTTTTTTTTTTCTTATCTGTTATCTTTTTCTAATTTTCTCCATTAAAAAATTCTTTTCTTTGACAAGGTTCCTAAGTTCAAGATCTATGGCCAATACTTTTGTCAAAATATATGTTGAATCACTTGCCATCTATTAGTAAGTTGCCTTATTTATATGGTACTGAAAAATAAACTTACTAACTTAATGAGGCTTTGTCTTGTTGGTTGTGTTCACATTCTACACATCTTATTAAAATTATGAACTTATATCCATTACTATCATTTTTTAAAAATTTATATATATATATATATATATATATATATATATATTTTATGTAATATGATTTTAATGTTAGGATGTTTTCTTAATTTGAAATTTGCATAGACTTAATAACTATACCAAAGATTGTAGTATATCAAGAATTTAATTAGACTAAAGAAATGTATAAACTTTTATGATGCATACTACCTTTGATATATGTATACATATACATGTATATAATATTCATATATATATCAAAAAGTTAAATTTATATTAAAAATAAAATTTAAAACTGTGCAATAAAATTGTACAAAACATTATAGTTTTTAAACAGTATTAAAAAAATGTAAATACTTACTATTATCTTGAAGGAGTTCCACATAAAATTCTAAATAAGTAGAATGTGGTGTTTAATTTCATATTAATATTAAATTTGTATTTGAAACAATTATAAAAATATTGATAAAATTACCAATATATTAAAAAGTTATATTATTATTATTATTGAATTAATTTTCAATATGTATTATTATTATCATTATTATTTTCGATATGTATTTACCAGGATTTTTGGTGTGTGTATATGTATACATAGAAATATTTTAAACTGTTGTAATAATAACAACGATAATTGAAAATTAAAAAATAAATATTTTTGAATTGATAAAATTCCATTCAAAAATCAAATAATAATTAATGTGTAAATATTATAAACCATACTATTGACACAAGCTACCTTTAGTAAATTATAAATTTTGATTTTTAAAATGTCTTTCTGTTGCATTTTGTTGGCACTTTATAAAAAAGAGAGCATTAAAAAAATCACAATATTATTTATAAGATTATAATTATTACTTTATTTTGAAAATATACTTGAAGCCAATATCATACATTTAAGCACGTAATTGTCTATGTTTAAGTTTGGCTGTGCATATTTCACTGGAAAAAAACGTTTCATGACATCAAGTCAAATTTATTACTCAATCTACAATGTTAATGGATAGAGCACAGCCTTCCACTTTCTCTCGAACCCAACCATATTGATACAAGAAGAAGAAGCTGATCTGCCCAGTGGCTTCCATGAACCATACTGGGCAGACAGCAGCAGCAGCAGCAACCATTGCTGTTGCTGTGGGAGAAACGCTAGAAATCTTCAGACCCATCTGAGCAGATCGGTAGGAGATGAAACCCACTAGTGGATTTATTAGGGTTCAGCAGTAGTTTCTAATGTGCGAGCAAGTTCTGCAGTGAAGAGCCTGATCCAATGTTTCTATTCCACGCCTGGAATCTAGTGATTATCCACTGCCGCGTTATATATCCTGCAGCCGAGTCACTGCCTGGGCCGCGCATCTGTTCGCACGTCGACTGATCAAATTTAACGGAGATCTGTCGTTCGAACTTGGACTAGATGTGGTTAGTATCATCTGTTGCGCCCATGAGGGTTTATAGGTCGAAGCTGATGGTGTGGAACTGCAACTTCGTCCTGCTGCATGAGTTTCGGAAGTTGAAGCTGCGACATACGCTAGCCACAGTCTCTTCCATGCTCTTTGGGCCCGACACCAGCACTCCCACGTCGTCCCCCTCACCTCCTGCTCCCACTTCGTCCAGTACCTCTGCACACATGCACCGCAAGTTAGCATCAGTATCAGCATCGCATAGTCACAACCTGGCATCACTTCTATAGCGTATGATCCATTGATCGAAGGCCAAGAGAATAGTATTTTCAGAAGTTCATGAATTGGAACCTGAAAGATTTGGGCGCCTTCCGTAGTTGATTCTGGCCTGCTCCAAAAGGCTAGCTTCGTTGGATTCCAGGTCTGCCATTTTAGGACCGCCCTTGTTTGCACCATTGGCAGAGATAGCTGTGGCAGATTGTTTGTTACCGAACTTGAACCACGCGAAGAGGACGGCTCCCCCGCATACAACCACACCGAGCACCATACTGATGAACATCAGAGAGACGGTTGCCCACGTCGGGAAAGGTAGTCCTTGCGGGCCATGAGCAGCACCCAGCGAAGCCCCATGCTCGAAGTAGAATGGCTTGGTAGAATGATGGTTAGGCCTCACAACGAAATTGTGGAAGATGCCATGGAAGAGCATGAATCCGGCTGAGGCGGCAGCTATCAATGCAGCATACCACAGATTGTTCCCTCTAACATCCTTGACTGCCATCTTTCTCGCCAATCCCTCATCCATGTCATTGAACACGGCATGCTCTTGCCCTCCATAGGCAGAACCTACTGGTGCTTGCTCGCGAGTCACATATACGTCCACGTCGATTTTCAAAGCACCGCCAGCGTAGCCTGGAAACAGAACTGCAGGCTTGAGATCGCGGAGCGTTGCCAGATCAGCGGTTCGTGGGGCACACCAGATGAGACGAACTTCCCTCGGAAGTCCGTTCGTTTGAAAGCCCGCTTGGAACCGGCACAGGAGGTCCCGGATCACAGCAATGAAGGGAGTGATACCGACGCCTCCTGCAACTAGAACTAATTTCTTATACTCGAGAAAGTAGTCCTTCTCGGCGCCATACGGTCCTTCGCCGAAGAGTTGCAGCGAGAGAGGACATCCGCCTGATTTCAGGTCTTTTGAGCCTGCTGATTCGATTAGCTTTTGGAGGTCTCTGGTCCATCCTCCCAGGGGTTTGATGCAAATAGTTATGTCTTCGGGGCTCTGGAACGAGCTTGAGGTCGTGCTGAAGGGGTGCCACTGGAACTTGGAAATTCCCGGGACGTTAATGAAAATAATACCCAGAGCGCTGTATTGGAGTTCTGGCGCTTTCGGGAATTTGAGCTCCACCACGCCGCTGGGTAAAACCCTGGCAGACAGGATGCTAACAGGTGCCAGGGACTGCACCATGCGGACGAACCTGTCGATGAAGAAGAGCAGCACTCCAGCCAGGAAGAAAAAGCTGGAAAACTCCCCAATGTGCCATACTCCAAAGGCGAAAACCAGAATGTACATGTGGTGTGTGATGAAGAAGATGTCGTAAAAACGTTTGCGGAAGAATTCCAAGGATGTCACCCACATCACAATCCCCGCCGCCATGGATATTACTCCAGCCAAGTTTGACACACCGTATGTTTCCCACTCAAATATCTGTCATCACCCAGTACCACCGTGTCATAAAAAAAACGGCTCAATTCTGCAAAAAACATCGATATTGTTGATAAGTATTTTTAGTATCGCTGACCCCACGTAGTCAAAACCTAAATGAACAGATGACTTACCCCTTTGGCGCTGGGGCCGCCCATGTAGTATATGTGCAGGGAGAATGTAATGCTGTGGAGGAGGAGGATGACGAGAGAGAAGTAGCCCAACCATCGGTGGAAGCGCACTGCGTGCTCGAACGGAACGTTCACCAAGCGCAGAAAAGGAGAGTTTCTCGACACTGGAATGAATAGGAGCGCCATTGGTAGGTACCATGCGCGCCCTGTCCATGTACCAACTCTGCCGACCTTGATCATCCACCTGCGCACCCAACACCATCATTCAGTCCAATTTGCATTGAATTCTTACATGTAACATAATAAGATGCAGCGGATTGGATTTTGCCAATCACTCACCTCTCAATACCAGGTGACATCTTGCTGGCGTCGACCGCTTCGAGCAGCGGGATCAAGGGCTTGAAGAAGATCCACATGGTGGCGAACACGACGAATAAAACGACGAGAAGGTCCATCCAAGTAAGGACACCCATTGGGGATTTTACGAGAATTGGCTGCGTCCACAATGCTCGTAACAATCTACGGCACTTCGGCAGCTCATTCACGCCCTCCCTGTTGCTGCAGCGTTGGTCTACTTCCAGGTAGAGCAAGCCAAACAGCGCAATCAAGATCAGAGGGAATGACCACATCAGGAAAAACGGTCCGTTCAACTCGAGGAACTTGCTGTTGGACTTGGCAATAGCGTCAGCCTTCCAGCTGGTGTACCGCTCGGTTGGGTAGATGAACCACTCCACCACCCAAAACAGGAACAATCCCGACATGACCACCGCGAGCAGCCCCTTCAGAACTCTTAGCGCCATATTTCCCATCTTGACTCAACCTGATCGGGTCCTTCTGCTTGAATCCTCGAGTGTCTTCCAGATCCAGGCTTCCTGCTCAATTGAGACACCAGCTCAACGCTCTTATAATTGTCTGCTCGAATCTGGCGAAGTACAACGATGGCTGTAGAGAACAACGAGATGCCGAAAAGTTGACTTCGAGCAGTGGTTGATACCGTTCTGTCCTCCGGAAATTGTCTCTATTTTTCGGCGAAAGGACGCTACTGCACTGCTCACTGTTGTACTACTCCAATGGTACTGCACAGCACGGAGTACTCAAGAAATGATTAACACGTTGAATTCTAAGACGATGATCGTGCTAAGACGCATTTCACGCAGCGCCTGCCCTTTGCGGATCCGAGTTCCAGATGCGACTGTGCTTTCGGAATGTGCGTACTGCCTTGTACGTCGGTTGTACTCACCAGGAATATCTTTACTTGTGTCTTATCCGGGTTCAGGACATCTGTGTCTTGGGAAACGTCAACGATCAAAGTCTCACCAGTAAATTCACTCCGATATATTAGCTGGTGGACTAGAGGATCATTAAGTTATCGGAGGTAGCACTTCTCGAGACACATTCAACAGCCCAAAGCTGATGCACAGATCTTGTCGCAAAATCTCACCGAGCCACCTTTTGTGACAGGATGTGTTGTATGAGAGACCTGGAGCTGAAGGTGACGGCGATGTGAAATCGCTATCGTTGCTGGATTTGAGTGTTAAGATAAGTTGCGTGTGGAGTTAAACCTCGTTTTAGAGGAAGAAAAGGTGATGTGATGAAAAGTTGGCTAAACGACAAGCAACGAAGTGGTCACGAGAATCTAAGAGGCCGATGAGCCTGGACCTTGAGTAGTACAGGTTGCGGTACAGGCCGGTCTCCTGGGAGCGCTCACATTGTACAATGCCAGTTGAGGATACCCATCCCTCTATTCGCGCCGCTTCTCCTCCTTTCTTTCATCACCGCCGCCCCTCCTCCATGACTTTGCTACCCTCACCGGGTCGATACCACTGTATCGAGTCAGTCACTTTAATTGAACGCACATACGTGTAGCCCCTCTCCGAGCTCGTCTTTCTCGACGAGTGGCTCCGAATCCTTACTTGTCCTTTCTCTTCCACACTCGCACTTTGAAGGCCGCAACCAGCACGTTCGTTGCCTACTGATGACCTTCCGTGGCGCACTGCATCGTGTTGCGTGGTACTCTGAGCTTGCTTCGAATTGCGCAGTCCTCCACTTTCTTGTGTTGCCACTCGCTGGTGGTGCTCTCGGTGAGATCCTTGTCAACCTGCACTCGCAAAACATCTTGAGCTGACTCTAGAAGGGCCGAAAACCAGCCCACACTACGCAGTACGATCTTCTCGTTGAAAAAGGTACCCTTAGAGATTTCTTCTGATGCTTCTGATGTCATTCCACGATTGATGGATGGTAACAACGTCGCCACTCATTTTGCCAACTAGAACACGGACCAGCCAAAAACCTTGAGAGAGACAAACCCATTGTCTGGAACTAGAGTATCCATCACCAACACATCTGGATTCGGCACTGCAAAAAGCTTCTGTCACACACAAGCACTCATGCGGCATCACACTAGCACAGTCCCTTCCTACTTCCAATCCCTTCTCACCTCATCATCCTGTGCCTGCAGTTGTGCTTGTTGGGTGCCTCATGTCGAAGGCCACAAACGAGCGAAGCAAACTTGATTTGCATGGAATGCAAGCACCTCCCTTCACGGCTGTTGTCGATGCGAAAGCTTCAGATGAGTCCACCAGCAACACACTAGTTGCATTCTGTGTCTATTTATTTGCACTTGTTCATCTTTTTCATGACTTTTTTGATAACCTGGTGGGTGCAGAATGTTGTGGTGTTGGAGTAAGTTGCTGATTGCATTAATAAATCCACATCATGCAGGATGACATCAGCTTGATCGGATGGTTCAGAGAAAGTTAAAGAATGATAGAATTTGTGCTCATAAGTGAGTGGGAAAACAGTTTAGATTGCTTAAAAAGGAGTGTGAAAATATAATGTGGAGAATGATTGCTTCAAGCTGGACATAATTTTTTTTTTTAAATTTAAAAATTCAAGACAGGTAGGGAGTAGAAACAACCAATTATTTATTTAAAAAATCATTTTTTTGGCCTGAAAAATTATTGCTATAATTTTTTTGCAACTTCTTCCAAAATTCTAAGTCATTTTCAACTTTTGTTAAAGGCAATGTTTATTTTATAAAGTTTGATATGCCCTTTGATGTGCTCACACATATAAGTTGCTTTGTTATTCTATATATATATATGCTCTTGAGGAGAGGTCAGTCTTTCCATTAGAATATATATATATTAAAAATAAAATGACTATAAGAGTTTACTTATAAAAATAGAGAGTTTTTATTTAAAAGTAAGAAAGCCAAGGTTTATGTTGGCAATAACTTTGTGAATTGTTTTGAACCTGAAACAAATAACCAAACAAAGTACTTAGAATAACATAATTCATTAGCATTTATAGTTGCAAAAGTAGATTATAAGGCTAAATAAATATAAATATATTAAATTGGCAAGGTATAAAATATTTAATATAACTTAATTGATACAATTAATGCATTTAAATAAAGAAAGTTTGAAGTAAGGTTACTATATCTAATAAGACAATTTGGATTTAATTGTAAAATTTTGATTTATTTTTAATATTTTTGATAGCTTCAAATGTAATAGACCAATCCAAATTAATCTAATAAGTATGATTTGTTTATAATAATAATCTTAGATTATGTAAAATATTATAAATATTTTTAATTATTGAAGCATATTATTTTCTATAAAAAAATTAAAAGTGATCTATGTTAGTAGAACTTTAAAATAAAACCAAAAATAAAACCAAAAAATATGAATTTTTTAAAATACTAGCCATAAGAAACCTATATACTATTCTAAGCTTAGAGATTCTTTAAAGTTATAAGAAAAGATAAGAGGATAAATTTTTTAAAATTTATGAATGGTTAAAATTAAGAAGCCATCTTAGTTGGCTTTATATCTCAAAAAAAATCAATCAAGTGGCCATGAGAAGAAAAAATGAGATAGATTGCATTTTTTTTATACACAATATGCATAGTTTTGTTTCTAAAAATTTATATTAAGTCTTATTTTAAGAAGTGATTATTACATAACTTTGAGAATTTGTATCAAATTAAATATCTATTAAATCTTAAATAATTAATTAAGTTAAAAATAATTGTTCCAATGAAGATTAAACTATTATATTTAAAATCATAACTATAAAATGATTTGGTCTATATTAAGGACTTCTCCCACTTAATACTATCTTTATTGGTTGAAGCTTCCAAAGGACAAATTTTCTTCACCAAGAAGAAGACTTTTATAATGCTTTTAAACCATGGGCTTTCAAAGTGGGCTTCTAGGTTTAAAGACTCCCTCAAGGGATCTTTATGCTTAAAAGAGAAGACAAGTAACCACAACTTTCTATACTTGTGAATGGTTGCAATTAAGAATCCTCTCTTAGTTGGTCCTAGGGGGTCTTTATATCTAGAAGTACATTTTGAAAGGCTATGGTTTAAAAGCCTTACTAAGGTCCCTTGTTTGGTGAAGAAAAAATCCTCTTTGATTGCCTTGGACTTTTGGATATAGTATAAAGTGAGAAGAGACTATGAAATAAACCAAATCATCCCTTTAGTGTAAGTCTAAACATGTTAGCACATATCTTGTTATAATAATAATAAGAAGTGTAAAAAAATTGATTTTTTTAATGGTTATTTTTAGCAATTTTTTACAAGACTTCTTAACATTTTCTAAAACCACCTCTTGAGATGGATCCAATAGAAACTTTAGGAGACAATACTGTTCATATTGTATAGGAAAAAAACACATTCTACCCCATCTTTCTTTCTTTCTTAGGATTTTTAGGTTGATTTTTCTAAATATAAATCCAAATAAGAGAGACTTCTCAATTTCAACAAATCAAAGAACTTAAAAATTGTGGTCTCTAAAATTGTCTCCTAAGTATAAAGATCTCCTTATTTTTAGAAAAATCAATCAAGAGGCCATGAGAGGAATAGATCAAGTGGAATGTATGCTTTTCTTATATGGAAAAAACTATATTGTCTCCTAAAATTAGCATGAGGCTTACCTCAAAAAGTGATTTTTACAAAAATATAAGAAGTTGTATCAAAATTTGTTATAAGTGCACATTAAAAATTTTAAAATTAATTTTAAAAAAGTGTCATAATTGTCAAAATTAAGTTTTGAGTTGTCATATTTTGAATCATGATAAAAATGATTTTGTCCATGTCATGGCATTCTTTAACTACATACAATTTCTAAAGGCTAAGACTTTGAAAGGACAACTTTTTGTTACCAAGCAAGGGACATTGATATGACTTTGGCCATGGCATTTCAAAGTGGGCTCTTGGTATAAAACCCCTTAGTAAATAAAAAAAATTATTGTACAGTCTATATCTTCATCTTTTTTAGTATAATTTATTAAGTTTTGACTTTAACACTTTTTGTAAAATTTATTGTTGTAAAAAATTATATTTTAAAAATTAATTCTTGATTCAAAATATAATTATATTTTTATAATGTCTTCAAAATATTAAATTTTTTAAAAGTAATTCAAAAAATTAAAAAATTAAAAAATCCAAAATTATTAAAAATAAACATTCTTAATGTTGCACATACATATGCATATATATATAAAAAATAAAAAATCATGTTTGTTGACATTTGCAAGTTTTGCTACATCTAAATATTACTCCGTAATTACCTAGGCTTGTTCAAATTAATTTAGTTTATGAACTTAGTTTTGAGTATCTTTGAACAAAATTTTTAAATAGTTTAATTTAAAAAATTAGTCAAGTGTTTGATACTGTTTATGTTTGTTTGAATTTTAGTTGCAACACTTATTCACAAAACCTTGACTAAGACTTGACTAATAAAACTTTTATGACCACACAACAATTATTACAATAGAGATTCCAAAAATTCATCCAAGTTAATTTCAAAAATTATGTTTCTGACTTGGTCTTATTGAATACATTTAATTAAGAAAAATATTGTGTTGTGATTATTACTACCACTGCTGACTTTCTACGAGAATTTGAAATTCCGTTTTAAGGTTTTCGTCCATTGATTGACTGGCTCAATTAATATTAATTTGAAACATTGATAAATTTAATAGAAAGTTTGTGGTGCTTTTTCTCGTATATTTGATCCAGTTTTTTAACTATACGTGTATGCATGTATCCTAATCTGCATGTATATATCAGATTACAGCATCAAACTTAATATGCAGGCTAATGTGAATTAGCAAAATTTAGATGATTCTGACTGTATTTACAAGAATGTTATTTTTTAGGAGCGCTATCTCATTTTAGGACAGGAGTAGTTTATGGTTTTCCAAAAGTTCAAATTGATTTGAAGTTATATAGTACGCAGATTTCAAAAATCTTATTTCAAACCATGTTTCATGCATCATCCAACTAGTTGTCACCGAGGCCGGGATGTGTACCGCAATTAAAATTGAGTAAATTAGGCCGGTGACGTGGTACAGAATATAACAACATGGTGCTCAGAATTGAGACTTAACAACTGCTTTATGCAACGATTCATCGGGTCCTTGCACATGGGGTCACAGATTGCATGGGATGAATGATAGTCTCATGTTTCAGTTGGTATGTTGGCAAATCTCTCTACCCCTAGAAAACATCATGCTCCGCATTAACAGAACAATCCAAACACCAAAAGTGCCTAACTTGCTCTCTGGGCAGCCTCCTTGGCAAGAACACGTTCTCTGATCTTAGTTTTGGCCTGAGACTTGACGCCCATGATACCACCGCCCCAATGCCTCCTGTGCTCATCGTACTTCTCATTGAAGTTGGCCTGCATACATATACACCACAAGTTAGAGACACTACCAGTTTCTGAAGTTCACCATGAATCATCCAATGATGAGCTAGAAAATACGTTTAATAAGTGAGATCAAAAGACTAGCTCCTGAATCCGCTGCAATCAACTTAAATTATTGACGCTTGCGCACGCCTTGAAAGTACAAACCCTGTTGTTTGCATGCACATAGAAGGTGATTTGAATACTGTACCTTCACGGCTTCAATGATCTTGGAGAATTCGTGTTTGTCCTCGTTCTTCACCGAGGTCAAACACAAAGCTGTAGCGGTCTTCGCGTGAACAATCTGCACAAAAGCAAACTCTTCCTCTTCACCAAAAAATTACTTGCACAGAGTACGATCTGAACCCATCTAAGCCATGCGGGTCAAATGATCCATATTGAAAATATATAGAATGTTGATTACAGGGGGTAACACTTCACCTGCCCCAAGCGCGACTTGCCCTTCACGATGCAGTATGGTACACCCATCTTGCGGCAAAGAGCGGGTAACCACACCACCAGTTCAATTGGGTCAACGTCGTGGGCGATAACCACAAGCTGAGCCTTGTTCTGAGGCAATTCGACACCAAATCTTGATGAGCACAACTGTCGTCAAAAACTGCAGCGCCAGATACAATAGAACCTAACATCTCCTTGTGAATCATACCCCCTCTCACAATCTAGAAATTCAACGATATACAGATACATCCACTACAAACCATGCACTCATACCTGCTCAATAAGGTAAGTGATGTGGTTGATTCCGTATTTCACAACGACGGGCTTCTTAGACTCCAGAGTCTTACCCTCAGCCTCAGCCTTGGCCTTGTTCAGGAGGCGTTCCTTCTTGGCAGCCTTGTCTTCAGGTCGATACTTCAACAACAGCTTGAACAAGCTGGTGGCTGCATGGAGCAGTAAGTAGATGGCAAGTTCATTAGTTTTCATATTCATTGCAACTTGCCAGAAAGGAGGTTGCTTAATAAACCACCAAGGCAAATGCCTTCAATCCTTAAAATGGCAGCTTACCGAGGTTCTTATCCAGGGTTTTCGTGAACTGGTTCAAGGCAGGGGGAACCTTCAACCGCTGGTTCAGCACACGCCGCTGGCGCTGAATACGCACATACTTGGGCCATTTCACGAATCTGTGTAGATCTCGCTTAGGCGGTAGGGCCCCTCCTATACCGAACTGCTTCGGCCTCTTCTCGAACAGAGGATTCACAGCCTTCACTGGAGCCTAGCCACATTACCAAAAACACCACAATTCATAAGATGGAAACATCCCATCACTCCACATTCAGAACCATATCCAAGATTATTTCCATATAATCACCCTTCGACACCATAAATTTGAAATTAACTCAACTCGCACCTGCTTCTTCTGCACGGGGGCTGCGACCGGAGTCTTGAGGGTACCCCTTTTGGGAGCCTGGACACCACTCAGGGCACATATGATCAGGGAGAGAAAACCCCACAAAACTATCATAAAACAGAAAAATCCCAAACAAAACATATTACGCAGAATATAATGTGAAAGAATAAACCACTTCAAGAGGCGTTAGGGTTTAGGATACCAAGGATTAGTATGCCGAGATTTTAAGCGTAAACTGACAAGTAAAGAGTGATGAGAAGATCGGGAAGAGCAAGAAAGGTTGCAGAAAGGGTACACTACCATGATGCAGGGTTGAAGAGGATCGAGGCTATCGCAGAGCTGAGGCGAGAGGCCTGCGCAGTTGAAGAGAAAACTGAGTTGGAGAAGGCCCCAGTGAAGAAGTGCCTCGTCCCGAACCTGCCCCAGACCTAAACTTGTTGTGGTTCGGAAATGCCTGGAGGCTTAAGGATTTCAGGCTCGGTTGGTTAGGCAAGTTCGCCTTCACGGCCCCTTTTCAATACCTTCATGTTGAAGATTGTTAACCATTTTTTAAAAAATCCTTGAGTCAGGGATGAAAATGCTGAAGCTTTGCAGTTGGGTACGTGTTGTGAAGCAACACATGTTGCTGCATTCCGGAAAATTCAATTTTGCTAGGAAATTGGTTTACAGAGACTGAGACTGTGAGCGAAAAACAAATAAAATTGAATTATGAAAACCTCTTTCCGAAGTTCACTCTGCAGACAAAGTTTGTTGGTCGAATTTGTGGTCCTACTCACGAGTTATTTCTGAACGTGACCATCGATCCAACATCTGAGAAGTACAATTCGCTGGACAATGTCCTGCAGGGTGTGGAAGAGCCTGCCCAAGAGTGCAAGACTGTCTCCGACTCCAACGTTGACAATTGGTTTTGGCAAGCGAACATATCCTGCAGCAGCTATTGGTGGCAAAAGCAACTGGTTCATTGTATGCTTACTTTTAGATGCGGGAATCTTGTAGCTGGTAAACGTTACTTTCGTTTTCATTTCTTTTCATTTGCAAGGGAGTAGTGCTTTGTTTCGAGTACATGAGTCCTCGAGGAAAAGGCAAAATTATACTAAATCACAAGTACGTGTTTCTTGTATTATGATTCTACAATCATAATGGAATGAACACCCATTCGCAACCCTCAAAAGTAGAAAAATAAATTGAAAATTTGCTTATCCACAATTTACTAAGAGTCATGAGTGCTCAGTAACTTAAAAGCCCCACGGACAGTGGATGCTGTTTACAAGAATCTCAACACAGCTAACTTAGCAGCATCCTCGTTTGCTTTCTACCTGAGTTAGATCAGTGAAAGGAGGATCTGCTTACAGCTTCCAACTTGAAATGTACATAGCTTGACAAATTTAAAGGAAAAGCTATCACAGATTGCCGATCGATTCCTTCTGCTACCTACGCAATAGGTTGTTGGCGCAATGGCATTAGCTGCATTGACAAAGCCAACGGAACGTGCGCCTTTACAAGAGTCCCCCTGTCTGTGTACTCCTGTATTCCAAAAATGCCATCCACATAAGTCCACAATAATCAGAAATCAAGGCCTTGCTCTTTTTTCTTTTTTCTTCTCTCACACACACACACACACCCCCCCCCCCTTCCCCTCACTGTCTTTCTAAGTTTTAGTTGGTAACTGCTTGAGCCACAGAGAGCTCAAGCATGATATGCATGAGAAATTTCCAGTATGACAACTTCGAAAAGACTCACTGACCTCAAGCTCTACAATACCCAAACGATGGATAAGATTGACAAGCTCCCCTTGCCCATACGGTACTACAGCCTCCACACGCACCATCAAGTCCTGCAAGACAGACACAGAATTAAGTATGATAAACTTTGAACATGAGAAAATCATAATCCCTATGGGCTTAAACTAAGCGCCACTAAGTCTCGTCCCTGACAGCTATTGGAAAACCCTCATCTATGGTCATAGTCTCATTGTCCAGTACCACAATCATGATATTGCAAAATACGCCCAACAAATGTACGATTTTTATTATCGATTTACCTTGAGCCTGCTCTCAACTGCCTCGTAGAACTCTTCCATGCCCTCGCCCGTCAAAGCAGATATGCACACTACATCTCCACGCTTGGCAGCTTCAAGTTTCAGTAATTTAGGATCTTTTGCCTTATCAAACTGCAGAACGAGTAGCCATAAAACACAACAGCTGTTTCAACACGATGCAGGGTTGCGCAGGTAGTGACCAGAAATGTGACTTCTCAAATAAGCTTTAACTCCAACAACAGACTAGAAGCAACCTGCCAAACTTTAACGACAGACAAAACTGAACTACACACAAGAGAGAGATTGTAAACTCCATTGGAATTCGAGAATACATAGCAAACAAGGAAAAGCAACATAAAGACCATTTACCTTGTTCCAAACACATAGATAAGGGATATGGCCGACATCGAGGTCAGCTAAAACGTTGTCAACTGCTTCTTTTTGTTGGGCTGCCATTGGATGACTGGGTCACACCAGTACACAAAACCACGATTCAACATAAATCCAAATGGTCAGGGAGGAATCCCAAGAAATTATCAGCTAATATATATGTTAGATCTCGTGCCTTACAAAGTAACCTGCAGGACATACATGTTCTTCCAAAATTTCAAACCACTCCCATTTCTTGCTCACACCCCTTTCATCATCAACCACAATGAAAAAGAATTTTGACAAATGCCAATAGTATTCAAAAAAAAAAAAATGAAAATAGCAAAGTAATAAGATTACCTGATATCCATAACATGTAATAACAGGGAAGAGTCGCTAATCTCCTCGAGAGTGGCCCTAAAAGCTGCCACCTGTTTCAAGTAGTAAAAGTTTTAAGCTAAAACAACCATGAATTTAATGACAATCGCGAAAATTCTGGTTGAGTAAAGACCTGATTCTGTTCATTCGGCAGTAAAACTCCTCAAATAGGCAAGACTAATGAGTACACCCGCCACTGCAAATGTAAAGGAAGTTCACAAATAATATCCTCTTTCAACTATTCGAATATAAGGCGATAGAACATACAAGCTGTGTAGGAAGTTTTTGTATAAATCCCACAGTGTCTGTAAAAAGACACTCCTTCCCATTCGGTAGCTGTCCAACCAAAAACAGACACGTAAGAGTAAGTAGGAAGGACAACAAGACCATGATAAAAAGATGTAAAGCATTCACCTCGTTGAAACGGTAAATACACATGTATGCAGCTGTATGCAAAGACTTCTTCCACCTCATAGCCAAACAATTGCCCCAAAGTGCAACAACCGGGGGGTCTACATTATCTGATAGAACCAATTCGAATCAGAACTGTACCTCCACACGCCGGGTGGTAGGATCCAAAGTTGCGAAGAGGCGATCTTCTGCCAAGACACCAGCTCCACTAAGCCTATTCAACAAAGTACTTTTTCCTGCGTTTGTGTATCCAACCTGAATATAAAGACGAGAAAAGCATCAACTTTGGGAACTTACGTTTCCGCATGAAAACACCGAAATTGCATTAGACAGACAGAGTTAACTATTTCAAACTCAATAAAGATATTGAACTAAAACGCTAAGTGCAGGGTAAATGGACCTCTAGAATCGAATATTAGATTGATTCAATCATAAACCCCATGTTTGACAGCAATAGCCACATAAAGGCTCTGACAAATGGATGATCGGGATGTGATATAGATGTGGTACCAAAGAGATAACAGGTATCGGAACCGATGCTCTACGATCACGGTATTGTTGCCTGTGACCCCGCACCGTATCTAGCTGCTTCTTCAGCTGAGCAATCTGCGCAAAACCCCCTAAACTCATCAGAATACAATGAAAAGACATGCACCTAAGAACCATGTGAGAGGGTTATGAGTTTTAGAACACCAATGTTTTGTTTAAAGAAACACTCACCTGAGATCGAAGGATACGCTTGTCAACTTCAATCTGCTTCTCTCCCATACCCTTCACTAAACCTCCAGCTTGACGCTCCAAATGAGTCCACATACGTGTCAATCTGGGAAGCTGATACTCAAGCTGGGCCAGATCTACCTGCATTGAAGACACCGAATGCAAAGGAGAATAATCTTTCTGTGAGTACTAAACATGCAGCCGCCACTCAAACAGGCTCTTTACTAGATAGGGGGAAGACAAATATCATTGAAGAGACTCATTCACAAAGTCGATTCTGTGTGTGACGCAATGAACCTGCAATGTGGCTTCACGTGTTGCAGCTCGCTGACTAAAAATGTCGAGAATCAATGCAGTTCTATCGCACACCCGAACGTCACCACCAAATGCCTTCTCAAGGTTTCGAAGCTGCCTGTCATTGACCACTCGATATCCCCAAGTTCAGCAGATATGATCGGAACGGACAGTGGCAACTCTTTGAGAGTAGGAACAACAACTGACAGGAAGCTGCCACACTCACCCCGGCGATAGCTCATCGTCAAAAATGACCGTCTCCACTTTAAGTGCTTTCACCGCTGTCGCCACTTGAGACACCTTTCCAGACCCAACGTAAGTTCTTGGGCTCGGATTCTCGAGCCTGTTGAAGGATTGCTACTTGTAAGTATGCGGAATTTCAACAGCTCTGATTCTCAAGCCTGTCGAAGAGGTGATTGCTACTTGTAAGTAGACGGAATGCTATGCAACTACCATGTTCTACCCATAGCAGCATCTGCACAAGCTCAAAGACTGTAAAATCCGACCCTCATCTGCAAATTGATTGAAATTATGCCAAATACAACAAGGATTAGCTTCGAAGAATAAACTAGGACAGCGTACTTCTGATAAGTGGTTCCCACAACAGTAAGTCCTGCAGTGTCGGCCAACTGCGCCAGCTCCTCCAACGATTCGGAAATACCAAATGCGGATCGCGCTCCAGTACTTTTACGCTCTATGCCTACCAAATATGCTCTCTCTTCAAAGACCTGCATAGTAACCGTTGCAAAATTACAAACGCAATTCATGCACACAGCCTATTCGGCAGTTCTAATTGACGCAAACTAACCTAAGAGCATTAGTCACAACTTGTCGAATTGTGCATAAATTGCAAGAGGGCTCAATCAATCGACAAACCTCTCTGCCGTGCTGGTATCGAATTCGCTTCAGCAAGTCTTCCTCCACTTTCTGAGTGGCTTGAGGGAAGATTACCGTAGTGTCGGAGCTCGAGCCCACCTCATTTCGCTCCCAGTAGTCATTCTCCTCCCCGTCTCCTTCTCCCTCCTCAAAGCCTTCTCCAGTTCCTACGACTTCACCCTCACCATCCTCCCTACCTTCCCCCAATTCTGCACCCGAGACGCCATTCACGCTTCCATTCACGACCTCATACCCACTGTTTCCTTCATCCCTCAACCCTCGGTTCATATCCACAAACTCCTCTTCATCATAACTTCTCCTGCCTCCAGCTACTTCGCTGCTTTTCACACATCTCACAACACATCCACCCCTCACGTTTCTCCCTCTAATTGCACAGTTAAACGAACTCAATCTCGTACATGACTCAACACTCGCCACGTGATCCAACAATCTGAAGCTCGAGGACGCAGTAACAGCAGAGACACACAACGCCATAGCTTACCAACAGCTCCTTATCTACAGCTTGGAATTCACATAAACTCCCGTCAATCCTCAGACACCATCACTGAAATTCTAAATTCAAGCTCAAGCTTGATGCAAAATTCCTTGATCGCAGTTCAATCACAAACTGCAGAGGTGGCTTGAATCTGTGCGATGCTCGCAATAAAAATCCAAGCCTGAGCTTCGGAACTTCCGAACCTTGGTAGCTTTTAGGTCTGGCACTTGTCTCCCTGCTTGCGATGTTTTAGTCTGTGTCCACGATTGCCTTCTCTGCACCACAGCTGCCGAGGTTCTCTCCATGGTAGTTGAATTAATTTTGGGCTTTGTCACCGTTTTGGCATTAGTTTTGGCAAATGTGAATGGAAATCAGTTGCTATCCAGCTATCGATTTGGAACTCCGGCTCGTTAAGCGTTCAAAATGCAAGATTCAAGGCTTTTGGTTTGAGGGCTGACTAATTGGTTCGTGAGTACTGAAGACGCCGAAGAAATCTCAAGAATTCGACCGCAGCGTTCGTGGTGCAGAAGAAACACGTGAGTGAGCTAAACAAACGTCCGGCTTTAGGGCTATATGTGTAGAATTTCTTGTGACTGTGAATGAGCATTGAATTGATGGTGCTTATGCTGTCGATTAGATTCCGACGAATACTGTCAGTTCCCTTTCCGAGAAGTGTCTGCAGTAATTTGAAAGTGAACCTTCCATCACTAGGGGACGAGGCCCAAGCGAGACCTCCACTAATTCGTGAAGTGGCCCAATTACGTGCACATGCAGCGCCTGCGACGTGTGCTGAACCTGCGCTTGAAGGGACCACCTGCTCTCAATCAGTTCCACTACGATGGTCGACAAGAACCTCGCCATCAGCTTATTCAAGCTGACATTACGGAGGAGAAACCTGCCAAGAAGGATTTTTTTCTGAAAGAGGCCATCAGCCGAGGCTGAAGGCAAGTTCCTGAAGTCTACGAAGCAGGTGGTGGTTAAATGTAGCATCAACCGCATCACTTACCTGATCAAGTAAGTATCGTCACCTGATTTTTGAGCTTGAGGCAAACTTCCAAGTTGAGGCGATGTAGACATTCCATCGATTCCTTTATACAAATTTAAAGAAATGTCCCGAATAGCACAGTATCTGCTCGATCAGGTAAATTCAGGTTAGGGCAAAACTTGTGGTGATTGCCCACAATGTGGATCCTATGGAGTTGGTCGTGTGGCTATCCGCTCTCCGCCGCAAGATGGAGTGCCATTCTATATCGTGAAGGGCAGGTCGCGCCTTAGACAGTGCTAGTGGATGTGTATGGGGAGCTATTTGTATGCATCATTTTAGGCTAGAGATGTAAGAAATCAACGTTCATGCTTGCAGATTGTGCATGCCAATAACGCCACAGCTTTAAGCTTAACGTCGGTGAGAATTGAAGACAAGCATGAGTTTGCCAAAAGAGTTGAGGCTTCGAAGGTATGTGATCTTCGCTCCTCAACCTCCATGAGATTTGCACGAGTTCTGTAGATAGTTTTTGGTATAGCCCATATTGAAATCTGAATAACTGGATTGGCGTACCTTAAGATTAGTATGTTTTATAGAGCAGAAGGAATGGGTCAATCTGGAATCATGTTGGGCTTTGTTTTCAGATGCATGCTGGTAACTGATACGTCCGATGGATTGCATATTACTATGTATTTTTGGAAAATTTGTCATATTGTAAAACGTAGCAAGCCTCTAATAGATGGACTTGTAAATGAGAATTTCCCGGCTAGGAAAAGAGTAGTACCGGGATATTCTCATGATTAATATCGAAGAACAGACTGAAGATTGGTACCCTTCCTGTCTCTGTTCATACAATGACTTTTCGCAGCAGCCATGTAGAATAACCCTTCAAATTCTTACTTTTAGGCTTTTGTGAAGAAAGAACAGCGTGCCAGAATTATAAAAGCCAGAATTATATTGTTTAATCATCTATATAGAGAGCATCTACAACTGTGTCTTTGACCCAATGCAGGGCAACTTCAACGAGAAATTCGATGAGTATATAAAACAACAGGGCGGTGGTATCATGGGTGTCAAGTACCGAGCCAAGACCAAGACCAGAGACCGAATTCTTGCCAAGTAGAACAATCACCGTAAACAATATGGAGAATCACACTGAGACTCCCTACTCCCTCTCTGAGATAGCCGTCTACTATAGCTAAAGAGCATCCCTTCATGTTCATACCTTGGAAGATGAGATGCGGTACACGCTGGAACGGGAGTTCATCTGGAACCTCGGGGAGAGTGAGTCCCTCGCCTAGCAGGGCTCCTTCATACATCTGCCTATGTTTATCACTCAATACCTCTATTAACAGAGCAGCCACACCGGCACAGATAATGTCCATTATGACTTGGAGGTTTTCCAGCAATGTTACCTTGATGCTGAAAAGCAGTGCATGATTATTAACAATTCCCTGCCTATGTTACCAGTCATTGTTTCACGCGATCCCTGCTGCTAACACACAGACACGATATAAGATTCTTCCACCTGCAAGGGAACGAGGAGTTTTGTAGCAAGAAGCACCAAGTTCTACCTAGGATTTTCCTCATATTATGTTCCAGCAGCTATGGATCTCAGTACGAATCCTGTCTTTCTGATGTAAACTTAGCGATAGGGATACACAGGAAAGTGATGATGGAGTTCTATCATTCAGTTCAATCAATGTCCTACGAATCGTAAATTTACATGGACGAGATTACAGCCAAGAATGTGATTGATTAATGCAGACATGGAGCTCTGTAAATTAGACCATTCCAATTTTGTTCTGTAGGATTCTACACATGTGAAATTGTTATCAATCCATTTTAGGATAAGCAATTGGGCAAAGATTCTCCACAATCACACTGATGAAAATTTGGTGTCTGCCAACTGGCTTCATGGCTTGACAGATACGTTTTTTCTCGTGGTTAACAGCCTTACTCAGCGGTTTTCAGCAGCCCAGAGAGATACATCTGATCCCTGCTCGGAGGTGTTCTTAAATCCTGTCCATTGACCAAAACTTCTTTGTGAATAATTGCTCCTCTTAGTATCTCACTCCTCTTTCCACTGGTCCGCTACACTCTCTATGGATTGGTTGTGGGTCATAAATTCTTCGACAAGCAGGTACTCAGGTCACTTTTCAACGTTGTTTTCTCGACACAAAACACACCACAGCGCATAGCATGTTGTTCTAACGAAGAGACCACCAGCGACTATTTATTGTCCACCACATACTATTTACATTGAACCATGAATCTCGTAGGCGATTCCCGATTGTGCACACAAATATCCATCGCTGATAAATTTCCAAACGGGTCACCGACAGGCTTCGCGACTCCTGCGAATATCACCCTAGGTGTAGCTTTGGTTCGGATTCCAAACCTATAGGTTCGGAACTTGCCGAACTTACCCAGGTTTAGGTCTGGAGATTGCACGGGAACTGCATTTCATTACTCTCGCATTGTCCACGTCGCTGCTCTCTTTCGCTGTGCAGGCCCATCGCCACAGCTCTCTCCCAGCTTTGCTCCTCTCTCGACTTCCACAATGGTACCACGGTCCACTTCCCCTTCATACATTCTTATGTTCCTTAAGCTTTCTTCTTCATCATGTACACCACGGTGTGTGTTCATGAGTTTTGGTGAAAGGGCGGCAGCGGAGCACAACAAATTTAGGGTTTAAGACTAGGGGTTATGGAGTTGGAAAAGTGTTACATTATTATTGTTTTACTGAAAAAATTCGTTTCTATCTGTCGCGCAGGCTCCCAAAAGGGGTACCCTCAAGACTCCGGTGGCAGCCCCCGTGCAGAAGAAGCAGGTGAGCGATCGACCGATTTTGTGCCTAGGGTACCGGGGGTTGACAATCTGGGTTTATTATTTGTTTTGGTTTATGACGTGATGTGATATGTTGTGTTTTATTGATATGAATTTGGGTGATTTTCTTGATGTGAGTAGGCACCAGTGAAGACGGTAAATCCTCTGTTTGAGAAGAGGCCGAAGCAGTTCGGTATTGGAGGGGCTCTCCCGCCCAAGCGAGATCTTCACAGGTTCGTAAAATGGCCCAAGTACGTGCGCATTCAGCGCCAGCGACGTGTGCTCAACCAGCGGTTGAAGGTCCCTCCTGCTTTGAACCAGTTCACAAAGACCCTGGACAAGAACCTCGGTAAGTTGGGTTTTTGGAACGGATGCCTGGTATTTCACCTCCTCGATTATTGGATTAACTCTCCCCCTCGCAGTACTTGATAAATATGATAACCTATCAACTTTCTAATTTTTCGCTACTTCCTCAGCTACCAGCCTGTTCAAGCTCCTATTGAAGTACCGGCCTGAGGACAAGGCTGCCAAGAAGGAGCGTCTCATGAACAAGGCGAAAGCTGAGGCTGAGGGCAAGACTGTGGAGTCCAAGAAGCCTGTGGTTGTGAAGTACGGAATCAACCACATCACATACCTCATCGAGCAGGTATGACGGAATCAATTACCATGGACTGGATGATAGTTTAAATGCAATGTTGTATGTGTAGAACACGTTTTGTGAAACAACTTTAAAGAATGTTTTTAAGTCTTCCAATACTAGCCTGGATGCAGTTCTCATGGTGTATTGTGGGTTGAAACGATCCAGGTTAAGGCTCAACTTGTGGTTATCGCCCACGATGTTGACCCTATTGAACTGGTAGTGTGGCTGCCGGCGCTGTGCCGCAAGATGGGAGTTCCTTACTGTATCGTGAAGGGCAAATCACGCTTGGGACAGGTGAAGTTTTGTCAATCTATTCTACACTATTTTTTATTTTTTTTAAATGCTCTTTTTAAATATTTCATGTTTTAGTGGATTAGAATAGTATGATTAGGACAGTATTTTGCGAAGGCAAGATCTTTTTTGTTAAACATTTTTATTAAGTAGAGGAAATTGTCTTTGGGCAGATTGTGCACGCCAAGACCGCAACAGCGCTGTGCTTGACTTCGGTCAAAAACGAGGATAAACATGAGTTTGCAAAGATTGTGGAGGCTGTCAAGGCTAACTTCAATGAGAAGTATGACGAGTATAGGAGGCATTGGGGCGGAGGCATCATGGGTGTAAAATCCCAGGCCAGGACGAAGATCAGAGAACGAATTCTTGCCAAGGAAGCAGCCCAGAGGGCGGTCTAGGTTTTATCGGGTTCATTACTGCTCTTTAAACAAGGAAAATGAAAGTCCTCCTAAGATCTGATCTGTTATTACACCAAGTGAATCCAGAGCACATCATTCATTCTGGGAATCAGACTTTGTTCAGGTCTATCCTCCGTTTGGATACGATGACGCTGTTCTGCTCTTTTGCATATTTTTGAGCTCTCGCTATTGCTGTGATCCTTTGCTTTTCATTCCTCGCTAACCCAGAGAAGTAAGTGAAGTACGCGAAGTGATTCTGAAAAGAATATCTTGAGAATGACCGATGTTTATAATGCTTTGTGAGTGTCGCCCGGCTTTAGTTGTGTATTCTACGAATTGCATGCTTCACATTTTCTAGTCTTCTGTTTTGATCAATTTAAGCTACAATAATTGGATTACCAGTCTACTGATTATTTTGTGAACATACCGAACTAATCTTGAATAATTTGTAAATTCCTGCATAATCGCTTTTCCCGAACTCTTTGTATGGATACCCGGAAATGATTAACACTCCAGTGGCTGGGAAAAGTGTATTTGGGTTTCATCTGTGATGGAGATAGTTGTAAACAGTGGTTGACGACGTAAAAGCATTAGCAATCTGCTCTATCACGATCTTCATGATAATTATAAGTCTCCATTGAATACAGGAGTATGCCATGATATTCAATCAGAGCATTGGTGCACAGAGCATCCATAAGGTATAATTTCACCCTCGACATTCATTCCTTCTTAAATGGAAGCATTCGAGATCTTTAATAGTAGTCCCAACATCTTAGTAGTGAATTTACTTCGTCAACACACTGGGATTTCTCTGTGTTGCTTAAGAAGCGATCAAGGTTGGACAAACCCCAAGAAAGTTGACGTGGAAAAATGGATGGTGTTAGTTTTCATGCTGGCATGTAAGATATTATTGCATGTTGTTGGTCAGAAAATATACCAAGATTAGTAAAATCCACATTTAACAAAATTTGCATAGGAAGTTGATTGAATTGTATTCAAGTAATGTTTTAACAACATGGACAATTGTTTTTGGTTTGGTATATTAATACATGATTTTGGCTAAATGAATGAACAGTGTTGATGAATAATATTGGCCCTATGTAAAGGCCATCAAATAATGGGAATGGACATTTTGGTACTGCCCAGGATCAAAGTCGAGGACAAAGTATCATCATAACAACAACAAAACAACAATACCACTTCTCAACTTGATGACAAGGGGTAAAATATCTGTCCACTGAATAAAAGATGTTTACATGTTAAAATAATATATTTTTGCTATGATACTAAACAAAATAAATCAATCCATTTTATATGCAAAAAGATTGTTCAAAAGTTGCAGGCCTTGAGCTGTGGATAGTTATACAAGCAAATGATAAATACACATAATGTTGGGTTAATTGAAGCCATATTTTCATTTCAGGTTAATTCTATTGAGTAAAAATAAAATGAGCATTTCTATACTTGGTACTGTTGTTGAGACCATGAAAGGATGTGAAGGATGAAGAGTTGAAAAAAAATTCAAATTCAAATTCAAACATGTTTAAATATATATTATTATTGAAGGAAAAATCATATTATATATATATATATATATATATATATAGAAAAGAAATGTAGATCAAGTGGGTGCTATCACTCAGGATATATTTTGTCCCTGGGTTGCTTTAATTCTTGTAAATTTAATATTCACCAATATTTAGAAAAAAGATGAAGTGCTTACAGCTTTTAGAATTTTTACTTGGATTATTTCCATAGTTTATGTTTTACTATTTTTTATTTTGTTTTTTATTTAAAATATTTTTGTATTCATTAAGGGATTCAGTTAAACTGCATTAAACTTTCAGTGTTTAATGTTCTAGCTACGTATTGTGAATATAGGATGGGGTGGTTTCTACAACATCACCATAAAAAATCATATTTTGCTTTAAAAACGAATAGTGTATTTCTCTTGGATATTTGAGAGCATTTAATACCTGTTTACAACTTTTTAAATATGATGAATTAATTCATTGAAAGTGTATCTGTTAAAAGTAAATATTTCAAATTCTCTCAATATACTACAATTGTTTTTATGATAATTTAGGATGGTGCATTATAACACAAATTCATAGAAAATACCATGCACACACACATGCATATACACACACACACACACACACACACACATATAATTTATTGTTTTATTTTTCATATTTTTTATATATTTTTTAATTAACAGGATATTAGGAAAGGTTGTGAAATTTTCAAAAAAGTTATTATATATATGTACATAAACATAATTGTTTTTTTTTTTTTTTTGTTTTTGTAATGTATAATGGCCATGCCTATACAAATGAAAGATCACCTCACACAACAGATGCAAGTAAATGAAAGGAGGAAACAACACAAAAGATGGCCTCAATTCCATTTGCACTTTGATGGACCCAGGATGGTATGAGGAGCAGAAAATGATAAAGAAATGCACCGAATGATGATGATAGGTCCTCGATGATAAAGATTCTCTGTTTTCTTTCGCACGATACCGGCCTTCGAGTGGGGATGTGAACCGCCATGTATCGTAAAAGAGAGCCTTGCACCCACCACCAACGAACAGCAGCGCGAAAGGACAAACAGACGAACGGGGGAGCGAACGAACGAACGAAAGAGCTAGGGAACGGACGAACGGGCAGAAGGGAAAAAGGAAAAGTGGCTTTCGTCTTCTTGAGGCGACTGTGGTGGCATCTTGAGGCGACTGCTTCCACTTCGGCAACCTCCCCCATCAACCTCCTTCGACTGCTTCCACTTCGGCAACCTCCCCCATCAACCTCCTTCGACTGCTTCCTAGTTGGAGCCTCGCATCCGATCGCTAACCAATTTTTGCAATGCGTCCGTGGGTTGATCCTCTGCAGTTGCTTCCTCTCGTGACCTATGAGCTCTTTCCGCCGATCTCCTCGCTGTCGAATTGATTAGGTTGCGGATTTCTTGGTTCGTTGCGCAAGGTGAGAGGGCCGATCATGGCTTCCTCTGTTGCTGCCAACACAATTCTGCCCCTCGATCGGGAAAGAGAGGATGATTTAAACATCCTTCCGGATGTCCTCGAGCCTCGCGGGTTAGTATTTTTGTTATTTATTGTTGTGATTGTTGCCTTTGCGGTGCCGATTGCCAGTGGTTGACATTTCGTTAATACATATGTTCTTTTTCTTAGTCGTCGCTACTGGCGGAGGAGTGACGATCAAGTGATTGCTTGTGCATGTTTTTTTCTTTCTTGATTCTGAAAATTGTAGTAATCTGCGGGTTTGAGGTGAAGAAATGAATCGTAATTTACAATTGCCTCGTAGGACGCCCACATATGAGAGGATGAAGTTCTATTGGTTGCGATATGGTGTTGTTATGGACTTAGAGATAGCGCTGTCGTTTCTGGAAGTTTCTTGGCTAGTAATTTGCATACGGAACAAGAAGTTGTGACTAATTTAACGCTAGCTTCTTTGTTATGATTGATTCCGCTTGTTATTCATTATTTTTCATGACGACCTCAGCATTTCGAAGGTAGTGTTAGTCTCCTGGTGACGGCGCTGGAAAGCTGGAAGCTAATATTGCGGGTCAAGCTGGCCAGGCCAGTACGCTAACAAGTACACTGGTGTGTTTGAATCTAAGTGGTTGGGGGGACCTTTGGTGCTGCAGTTACCAGATTGAGTTGCTGGAGCGAGCGAAGGAGGAGAATATAATCGTGCATCTGGAGACAGGATGTGGGAAAACGCATATAGCTGTGATGCTGCTGCAGCACATTGCTGATCTCATTCGAAAGCCCAGCACACGAATTGCCGTCTTTCTTTGTCCCTCTGTTCCTCTTGTTCAGCAGGTAGCATGATATATAGCTTCTTATCCTGTTTCTAACTCTTTATTACCCTTTACAAACTTCTATTTCAGCTTTACTTCAGCAGGATGGCTTGCTGTAAATCAAATTAATTGTCAGGGAAATGTTGTTGGCTGGTGGTGCGCCAGCAAGCCAAAGTGATTAAAAAATACACGGACTTCAAAGTGGAGACCTATTATGGAGAGGTGAATATCAACGCGTGGAATTATAAAGCCTGGGAGGCCGAACTTGAAAAGATCGAGGTTTATTACTTGCCGTTTGCTCAGCAACTGTTCTCCTCAGCTAATCGTGTAGGGAAAGCTGATCGATTTACCGTCTTTGATTAGTCGACTTGGACTCTATCATCTTTCTTGTTTCAGGATTTGGAAAGGCAGAGGTTTGATACATTCAATGGCTTTTGGATATTCATTTAACTTGTCGAAATTTCACAATTTACGATGCCTTCAACCACATAGTTTATATGCAGGTATTTGTAATGACTCCGGCAATTCTAGTACATAATCTGCATCATTGTTTTATGAGAATGGATTGCATAGAGCTCCTCATTTTCGACGAGTGTCACCATACACATAGTCGTCACCCCTATGCAAACATAATGCAGGTATCATCTATCCTTCCTTTTCTCAAATACTTTGGTGTTTAAATTCCATCAACTCCACGAAATCAAAAGCTGGGTGGAAATCATCATTTCCGCAAAACTTGTTCATGAACTTTAGCCAAAGTTGTTTATTGGTTTCCGAATTTATCTCCCGTGCGTTTCATGTTGTTCACTGGAGCCTGTTTCGGGGCTTATGAATAGGAATTTTACCATGGCAAGGAGGATTCATATAGGCTCCCTCGGATACTTGGATTGACTGCGTTCCCTATTAATGGAAAAGGTATAATCAGGAACTGATTCGAAACTGCATTGTGTATGATTCCTTTTCAAAATTTATTGAGATAAGCGTTACATGTTGGTCAAGGCTTCAAGTTGTAAGTACTTCATAGGAATATGACCTTGCTTCCAACTTTTTCTGTTCAATCCTGTTGTCTCTTCAGGTTCTGTTAACTATGGTTTGCTAATTTATTTATTCTCTGTGTTACGATACTTTTTTCACTGGAAGATTGGTCAATCAACTACGGTTTTTTCACCTCATTTCTTAGCGACGGCTTTGTCTTTAAATCTTTTGTTGAATTTTGCCTTATAGTTGAGAACTGTGTGTGTAATTACATACAACGGATTCTGCGATGCGTCTGTAGCTCTTCACGTTAAGCTTTTCATTGGGTTGAAGAATTTCTCTCACTTTCAGTTGTTCGATCGTTGCGCCACGATTGAATGTTAGGATTAATTAAACTTCCGAGGTGCCAGTTCGTTGTTGAAGTTTTTACCGGATATGTAGTGGTGCCTAATGCATAGGAATTGACCTGTGCAGTTTATTGTCAAGGG
The DNA here is from genome assembly GCA_036785485.1 of Physcomitrellopsis africana. Classification (NCBI taxonomy): domain Eukaryota; kingdom Viridiplantae; phylum Streptophyta; class Bryopsida; order Funariales; family Funariaceae; genus Physcomitrellopsis; species Physcomitrellopsis africana. Next base: position 24,164 of record JAWRVF010000919.1, on the reverse strand, counting down.
CAGAACATCAAAAGAAAAGTTGATGAAATCGAGCGTATGCTACACTCAAAGGTATAGTGCATTCTGGGATTAGGATTCACGTAATTATGACATCCTTTTGAAGAGCACCCACATTTGCTAACTTCTGAAATTGCCAATTTCTTCCAGTTGCACACTGTGAAAGAGAGGTCAGAGTTAGATCGTGTGGTTCCCCGTCCTGATTATGAATTGGAATATTATGAATCTGCACGAACGCCAAATCCTATAACTCTGAAGTTCTGTCAGCTACTCTCTGATCTGCAAAAGGAGGTATTTGTCAATTCGCCTCTCGCTCATTGGTTACTCCGCCTAAATTCATGTATGAACTATAGTTCCAAGGCTCTAAAGCTTTGGCTGGCTGTGCCGGAGTTTTATCTACCGCAGCATTTGAACTGATACTAGGGTTCTCAAAGTAGCCTTCTCTTTTATTGGTAATTTTCTAGGTAATGCTTGAAATGCAATCTTTGGTTGCCTTGAGATTCCTGTTTTTGAATATTGTATGCTTTTCTTGACGCCTGTTGTTGTTTGTGTTGGATGTCATGGATCTGGCTTATATTCCATTTCTGTTCTTGAATTGCTAAGAAATTCTTGCGCTACTTGGATAGTGTACATGGACCCTCTTGGGTACTTCGGGGTGTGAAGGGGAGCTGCTTGATGAGCTGTGCAGTGGTGTGGAAAAGAAAAGGGTTAAAAATGTTAAGAAGCTTTGCAATTCCCTACACTATTGTGCAGACGAGCTCGGTCTTCGGTGCGCCCATGAAGTAATATTCTGACTTAGTGCTTATTTCTTTGTAGTCTGTGTTTCACTAAATCTTGGAACCTTAATCCAGAACATTATCCTTAAGTGGAAATACTCCCGAGTACTAGTATCCATAACTCAATCATGAGGTAATTTTCGAGTGTATAAATTTTAAATCACACCGTTCCGTTTTTCTACTGCCACAATTCTTGCTCTTTAAGTTGTAATTTACTCTATTGTCTAACTCACTAGTTACATGAAAGCATATGCGTAAGAAATGATGTGAGAGTCTTGGTACATTATGCTACTGTGTCTTTTGGTATGTAGTGAGATATAGTTCCTCCTAATACGAACATAATGTGTTCAACTAAGCTTCGATACTTGTTGCATTCCAGGCAGTGAAAATCCTCCTTCATAAGTATGACAGGGACTGTGACCCTGAGTTAGATTCGAATTCAAAGGGCAAGAAAGTTCTGCTTTGCAATATACTCAACCCTCTAAGCTCGTTTTTATCTAAAGGTAGTTCGCTACTTGTTCTTTCTCCCTGGCTTTTTTATTGCTCCATCTATTTTCAAAGATTGTGCTTGACAACCGTACGGCCTTGGTGACTTTTATTCATTCCATTAAGAATTCCGCTAGGCTGTTTTTGCTTGAATCTCCAAAAGTTTCTCGTATTTCTCAATTGTGTTCGACCTGACTTCGTTTTGGCAATCTTAAACCTATTATACTGAACAAGTGGTAGACAACTTAGGTGTTTTGTATAGATTGAAACTGCTTGCGTGTGGTTTTACCAGAAGTCGAAGCAACTTACTGTGCTGTGCCTGATGGAGCAGCCAACATACAGCATCTTTCCTCTAAAGTCCAGTTGTTGATTAACGTGCTAGAACGTTACAGGTTTGTATTTACACATCGATATTTTATGCTGAATTGACCTCGCCTGTCTTCTGCTCGTTTTTAAATTCATTTCTTAATGAAACGTCTCCCATGGACGAGTTGGACTTATGATTGTGTTGCTACTGTAGGGATACAAACGATATGAGGTGCATTATCTTTGTAGAGAGAAAAGTCACGACTCGCGTGCTGGCCAGCCTGTTGAGCAGCATTGAAGTTCTATCACCTGCGTTGCGTTTCCAGTCACTTGCTGGAAAAAATTCAGGATCGAATGATATGAACCATAAGCATCAGCAAAATGTTTTGGAATCCTTTCGAAATGGCAAGGTTGGTATCATTGGTGTAGTGGCTGCCAAGTTGTGCCAACTGCTGCGAGGTCATAATGGTTTGTAAGCATTTTGGAAGAAGTTCAAGTTCTCATGCTTTGAGATTGAGCATAAAATTAGAAGAACGCTTTTGTGAATTCAACTGATAAAAGGAGTATGATTTTAAAAAAGTACAAAATCGCTCGTCATAAATGTGTGGGTAGATCATAGTTTGTAATTAAACGAAGCTTAAGAAATTCGCGCCAAAGGACAAATAATATTACAATCGTGGAAAGTTTTATGGCGGGAACAAGTCTTGAAGATAACTGGTCTAGCCCTGAATTTGGCCTCACCTGCCATGCGTTTTGCTGCGATGATAATGTTTTAAAGAGGAGAGAGCGACGGAAATGTGTAGGTGAATGTGTTGGTATCAACAAATGTAGCAGAAGAAGGTCTCGACATTCAAAATTGCCATCTGGTTATTCGGTTTGATCTGCCAAATACACCCTGCAGCCTCATTCAATCCAGAGGCCGAGCTCGTTGTCTGAAGTCTATTATCATATATCTTATTGAGAGGTAACCATCTTACAAATAAGTAGTAATTAGCGTCGTGCCACTTTGCCAGGTTCATTCAGTTGTGCAGACCAACTTGGATTAGCGAAACAAAAATATGTAGGTTGCTGGGGTAGTATGTGTAATTCACTTGCGGAATGATTCTGGATTTTTATATTCAAACAATGAGATATTTTAAGGTCAATTGTATCACTGTGTGCATCCAGACTTGAACAAATCATTTCTTGTGGTTTTTATGAGCTTGTTCTCTAGGGGTAACGATGAGCAAAGCCAGCGACTTGAGCAGTTCATGTTGACTGAGGAATCTATGAAAGAGGAAGTCCTGAGCCGGATTGGAAATGCTGAGGATGTTGGAGCACCCGAAACTTCAACGATCGAAACTTTCCGAGTTGAGAGTACCGGAGCAACGATGAGCACACTTAGCAGTGTTTCTTTACTACACCAGTATTGTGCACGACTTACTCACGATAGGTAATTCCCAAGCGGATAATTTCAATTGTTTTATACATCAACTTCAGGTGTCGTTAGGATACGTGAACATATCGATGTGCATTATGTTCCATAACTCGGGCATCCGTTGATAAAATAAATTGGTAACCGTTGATGCAGCTTCTACACACCAACTCCCCAGTTTAGTTACAGTGAGGATAGTTCGGGAGTAAAATGTACTATCAAACTTCCTACAGATGCATTAGTTCAAATTGTGGAAGGGCGGCCAGTTTCTTCTCATGCTGATGCTAAGCGGGTTGCTTGCTTGATTGCTTGCGAGCGCCTTTACGATGCTGGGGCTCTGACTGATTTGCTTCTTCTCAAGTCTAAGGAGAATGCGTATTCTCTTGACGCTATTGCTCCAGAATCAAATTCAACTACAGGTAAAGCATATGCAAATTTTTATATGTGCGACTGCCGCTGTCATATCTCATAATATTAGGTTCTTGTTCCTCTGGTCAACTGCTGGTAGTAGCTGTGTTTTTTGAAAATGGATTCCGTAAACATAGAGGATTGGTTCTTACTTCACACATCTTTTCACATAGGCCATGAGTTACATCCACACACATTGGTTCTGACCAAGAACAAAAAACTCAGCCTTCTTCTTTTTCAGGCTCTTACTGGTTTGAGCCATTATTTGGGACACAGATTACTGAATCATGATTTGGACGAAGTGACCATTTTGAGATTACCTCATCGCTCAGCGCTTTCGGCTGTGACCCTGTTTGGGTTACACCCCTTGGATTTTCTACTAGCAACTTGATTGCTCGTCTTTTCTACCATGATTTCATATTTACGGCCTTGTTTCTTTTTCTTTTTTTTTTTTTTTTTTTTTTTTTTTTTTTGCAGAGAAGGCTCCACTTCCGTCACGCTCAATAATTGTTCCAGATGCTTTTAGTGGTACCTGGGGATCCGGGCTCCACAGCGTTGAGTTACATGCTTATGCGATATCCTTCGTAGCCACTCCCAATGACAGAGCTTACGTAAATTTTGGATTATTTTTGGAAGCAGATTTGGGACCTGAGGCTGGGTCTATTGCAGTGGAATTGCAGCTCAGTAACAGAAGACTAGTGAATGCTAAATGCGCACCCTGTGGAACTATTCTTTTTGAACCTTATCAGGTGATCCTTATTTTCTTCATGTTTCTTATATCATTTTTTCCGGATAAATATCATAAACTGAGATTTCTATGGACAAGCTGGGATTTATTCTGTAAATGCCAGTTTTAAGAAGTAGATTGGGTATTCATTACGTTGGAAGGTAACTCGTCAATTCAAAGACTATCTTGTAGAGTCATCCTTAACACCTTATACTAAAACTTCAATTGGAGTTCATTCATGATTTTTTTTGATATTATGAAGTCTAAAAACAGTAGAGTTACCTGCTTATTCAATTCATTTATTGCTAATTAAGGGATGCTTTGGTGCAGCTACGGAATGCCAAATCGTTCCAAGAGCGTATCTTCAGTTCTGTCCTAAATCAAAAACCGCCTGTTCCCAATATCGAACTTTCTGGCGAGTGGAATTCCAATCGTTTGTATCTTCTACTTCCCCTGAAGGAGAAACAAGACGCACTTTCCCTGTCAATTGACTGGGATTGTATTGAAGATTTGATATCAGACGTGAAGGAAGGGTATAATACTCTTGAAGAGGCTCCTTTAGAGATTCCTAGAAGTTCATTGTTCAAATTGTTCGATGGATATTTTCCAGTTGATCATGTTACAAACTCACTGATCCGAACTGTGCACACGAGTAAACGGTGCCTTTATTGTGCAAGGGAGTTGATTCCTGATATGAATGGTCAGAGTCCCATGATCATGAAAGACTCCAAATACAACTCTTATTACGATTATTATTTGGAAAAGTAAGCTGTCAGCACGTTCATTCCTGAAAGAGCTCTTGTTTGGATTTTTTTATTAAGATTTTGATAGTTTCCTCATGAAATTTTCTGTACTCCCAATTAATTTAAGTTGATGTATTCTGTTACTCATATTTTTTCAATATTCGCTTTTCATATGTACGTCAGGCACGATTGGAAATTGGAGTTGGTTGAGCAACCCATGTTGAAGGCCAAACCACTGATTCAGGTTAATAATCTCTTGACTCAGCGCACCACAAGCGAGCGCCCAGGTTCGTTGTTCTTGGGATTCTACCTCCCCACCAATTTGCAATGTTACTCAAGTGTGAATCTCCAGCTATTGCAAAATCTCGCATAGGTTAAGTGTCAATTTGAGATTTAGTGACTTGAATGTGCTTACATCGCCACGTTGGTTTGTGCAGCTGCAGAAGAGCAGAAGACCGAATCGTTAGTGGAACTGCCACTTGAGCTATGTAAAATAATGGTTAAGGGCCTCTCCTGTGCCTTGGCTAACGGAATCTCGCTGTTACCCTCTTTTATGCATCGTCTTGAAGGACTTCTCCTTGCTGTACAATTTCGGAAAAGCCTTCCATCCCCCCGCTCTTCTCCAGTGCTCGCAAATCTGGTAATGCCGTATTTAACATAATTATGCATTTGAGCATTAATTTTGTTGGGTTTGCGGAAGACATGTAGTTTTTTTTCTCCTTTACATTGGATTCTATTTCTGTTAGCAGATTACTGTTTGTGAAATTCTTCGTTTGCTCAACCTTGGATTGCAAGAACTGTTCAGCTTATGATGATAAGTGTATTATTTTGAGCAGATGCTGGAAGCAATCACAACAAGCAAGTGTCAAGAGAGCTTCAGTTTAGAAGGTTTAGAGTTACTCGGGGATGCCTTCCTCGAGGTTTCTGTTAGTGAGCGTCTTTTTCTTCTCCACAACAGATTGGACGAAGGCGAACTGTCTAAGCGACGCACGTCTCTTATATGCAATAAGATGCTAGAGAAACTTGGCAGAGAGCGAGGTATCATGGTCAGTATCAGCTGTGGGGATACTACCCGGTCTATTTACAAGCAGTTTGGAATAATGATCAATCTTGCTTCTGAAGTACATCAACCATCTATCCATATTCTCGTATAATATATCTTATATTTACTATAAGATCTTTGCTCCAGCTTCCTGACTTTTTCGTTTGTTGGTATTGTTAAGAACTACATACGAGATACTCAATTCTCGCCAAAAGAGTGGGCTGCACCTGGGCGCGTTCGTGAGACACAGTGTAAATCAACACCCTTGCAAGGAAAGACTATAGCTGATGTGTTTGAAGCCCTTATTGGTAAGAGAGTCTGAGTCACTAAAATTGTTTTCTTATCGCCTGTTTTCATTCGCATCTCACGAAGAGTTATCATACTATTTACCATCTATATCACGTTAGTCCTTTTGATAATGATTGTAATGTTTTCGTAATTATTATGTAGGTGCTCATTATATTCATGGCGGTGTGGAAGCCGCACAGGCCATGATGGGATGGCTTGGTTGTGAAGTTGGTGTTCCTTCTAGTATCAGGGAAGGAGCCCGAACTCGCGTACATGGGCAACTGGAGCTTCTATCAGAAGCTAAGGTTTCCGAATTAGAGACACTGTTAAATTATAAGTTTCAAAACAAGGGTCTGCTAGTGGAAGCACTGACGCATGCCTCATGTCTTCGTCAGAGTGGTGATAGTTATCAGGTAAATTCATCTGTAAGTTTACTATCAGTGAATTTGAACCCGGTGTGGCTATCTGAAAACAAGTTACCAGTTGCATTAACTATGGGCTTTGTCGACGCAGAGGCTGGAGTTTTTAGGAGACGCTGTGCTTGATTTCCTGATTACCAAGCACTTCTATTCGAACTCGGCAAATTTGAAACGGGACCCTGGATTGCTCACAGACTTGAGGTCGGCAGCTGTGAACAACGAGTGCTTTGCACGAGTGGCCGTCCGGCATAATCTTCATCTATACCTGCTTCACAATTCTAGAGATCTTGCTGCTAGGGTGGAAAAGTACGTGCATGGTTCTACGACTGATGCTCAGTGTCATGGCTGGAACGGTGATAGTGGTCCCAAAGTAAGTATTCCCATGTTGCATCAATTTTTCTTTCACACTCGCACATGATGTTTGTGCTCTTTCCGAAGCCTTCTTGGTAAGTAAGCATCTGATTGCTCCTCTATGCAGGTGTTGAGCGATTTAGTGGAGTCGTTAGCAGGAGCAGTGTTTTTGGACTCTGACTATAAATTGGACACTGTATGGAACGTCTTCAAGCAACTCCTAAAGCCTTTGGTTACACCAGAAACGCTGCGGCTTGAACCCATTCGTGAGCTGTGGGAGTTGTGTCAAACTGAAAAGTTTGGTGAACCGAATTACAAAAAGAAACGGGAAGCCATGGGAGACTTCTACATGACTGTTACAGTTGAATTGAAAGATGAGACGATTACGGGAGTTGGTCGTAAGCCAGATGAGAAGAGTGCGAGGAAAGTTGCTGCAATCCAGGCTCTTGCAACTCTTAAGGTCAAACTCTTTCATGGGCTCTTCAATTGCATTTGCTTCAGCCTGATGATTTCGTGGAGTGACATGGAACACCCTGGTTAACATATCATTCATTCTGCTTGGAAGCATGTGAGGTCTGTTGTAAACAGTAGTACATCCGCGTCAACTCTGATCTCCAGATTTGAAATTTGTAAGAGATTCATTACGTTGTGGTTGTTTGATCATCGTCAATTCCAGAACATCAACTTATCGCTTGCTTTTTGTGTTTAGGCGCGTGGCTATGAACACAGTTCAAGGCGACTAGAGCGGGCAGCTTTATATGCCAGAAAGTTCTCGGATCTGGTCGATGTTCCCGAAGAAAGGTGTCATTGTCTAGCCTTCGTTGACGAAGGTACGTCAATTCTGAAGAATACCGTTGAGTGTGCTGCAGGCAAGTGTGCAACAAAAGTTGTCGAATTTGCTCCGGCCGTTCCCGGTAAGGCTAGCATCCCTTTTGAGTTCATTAATCTATCAATTTAGGTCAATTTAAAACAACGAATTTACACTAACACCCATATGTTACTGTAAGTCGATCACCCAAGTTATTTGTTTGTGAGTTGTGCTTTGTTTGATCTTTTCCCTTAGTTGAGTCGCGATGAGGATTGCTGAGGTAGTTAGGCATTGCAATGCAGATCCGAACTCTAAACAAGTTGGGAATTCTCAAACAACCAAGGGGGAACATGTACTTATTGTTGATAAGCAACTCCAATTTACTCCTTCAACTGAATCGGCAGCAAGTTCATTCGAACCAGGATTTGTCTCAAGCTCTTCACGGCCTGAAGTTTCTTCCACTTCGGGGCAGAAGAATCCACCTGTCACTGAGAACAGCGACTTCCAGAAACTTTGTGAAGAATTCAAGAAATCTATTACCACGAGAAGTAATTGCTTTTCCTCTGGTCCTTCGACCCAGAATTCGGTAACAGCGTCAACTGCTGTAACATCAACTGTAACTCCTGTGCAATTCTCACGCAGTACATCCTCGACGGTCGCACCAACTTTGGGCTCGAGGTCCTATGGTGTGCCGAATCAGCCGTCGGTTCTAGGTAATACTACCTTTACTGGAATTACTTTTGTATCGACTGATCCGTACTCTCGAACCCCGTCGTCACATGCTGGGGTGGACGTTGATATTCTGAGTGTTGATGGTTATGGCAAACAGACATCCTTAGCGCCTCACCTAAGACCAGCACCAGGTTCAATCCATTTCCATAAGAATTACAGTACTTGCATTCAATTTCCCACCCATTTCTAGCAACACTAATCTCCGATAATATTGAATAGAGAACATTAGCACGATAGTATCTTCCATATTTGAGGTCCTCTAGTGGAGACTTCTATGTAGACTAAAAGAATTCTTCCGTTGTCAGATGTTGGGTGGCAATTGGTCAAAGGTGAAGCGCGGTCCTTCCTCAATGCCTTGTGCATGAAGCATCGGTGGGGGGATCCAGTCTACACGTTGGTCTTGAAAGGAGGAGTTAGTCATGCTCCTTGGTAACCCATCTACATATATACTGTCTTTCTCGTTTATTTGTTTCTTTTATTCTGATTCGTTCTGTAAGGGATGATGGGTGTAGTTACAGGATGCTGAAAATGATGGTTGGAAGTCGATGATTGGATGCCAGGTTTTTGTATATGGTCCAAACAACAATCATCTTGCGTGGAGAAGCCTGTGAGATCGACGCGGAGGGAGAAGTGGAAAGGGATTGTAAAGGGGCCAAAGATTCTGCTGCTGCACGGCTGCTGGAGTGGCTTGGGAAAGAAAGGTTTTTCATCAGTTAAGTTTTCAGACAAAGCGGATGTTGCATAATTGCATGAAGTTACTCCTATAAAGGCATTCAAGACAGTCAAGCACCCATTTGACAGAGAACACTCAGACTGTGCGGCGTGTATCTTCATGATGAATACCCCTATCTTGCAGCTCCAGAGAGGTCAAAATATAAGCTTTTGCTTTGGTCTCATTAATTAGTTTAATAGACTCAGTTTAACAGACTGGGCCTTTTAACCTTAAACTCATCGAACCACCTTGAGTCTCAGGAAACTCGTGTGAATGAAGTGGTATAAGATACATTAAACTCCATCCAATCTAGTATTATTTTCCGAATTTTCTATCCTAATTGAGCTTAAAAGCCAGATCATGGAAGGGGAGCTTACGTGGAGTATAAGAGCCCCTAATTATAATCCCTTTTATCATTGAACGAAGACCACATGCAGTTTCAATGTCCTTCCTCTGGCATAAATTAGGTTATAGAATGTTGGGTGATTTTTGAAGGGAATGCACCCAAATAAAACTTTTACACAAACTGTTTTTTTATTGGTGCTCAGTATGAACTAGGTTCAAAGGAGACGGTGGAAATTTAGTCCTGCATCTTTGACCAAGCCAGCTGCAAGTGTTGAGCTCATCATGAGTTATAATCAACGGAATGAAGCTGGTAGTGTTGGCCTGCAGTTCAATAGTGTGGTCAAGTTTATGTTATGTTCGTTTGAAAGTGGGAGCTGACTCTTATTTCCTTCAACTCCAATGAGTTATGCACTTATATTTGGGAAAACCAAACGATTTCTTGGAGACACGAAACCACCGACCTGGTAGACCGTCAAAGACTTCTGGTAAGAAAAGTCTTTATTTTGAGTAGATTTCTTCACCCTAAACCCAGTACCAGAAGTCCTGGAAGAGCCACTAAAAGAAGGGTTGCTGGGTTCACGGTTAGCACATGCACAAATTGTGTAGGATAATCAAGTTATTTAACTGCTTCATAGTAATTTCAGCGGTACTCTGGAGTAGTCGGAAGAGGTACTTCCCGAAATGAGGTGGGTTGAGAACATCTAGTGATTCAGTGGAACACTGTAGGCTTTATCTTTATTGAGATTGTTTTTAAAGAAACTTACTAACGAAGACAATTTGAACATTTTGCAAGTGAAACAAACTCCTTAACTTGGTTAAAATGTTTATGCTGAACAAAAATTTAGAAAAAAAAAAAAATATATATATATATATATATATATATATGCACACACATATACACACACATTTTCAGTTTATCAATAATTAATTACATGCCAAATATTTTTTATATTAAAAATTTCCATTAGATTTATAGATTAGTTCAAATTTTATGTATTTTTTTCAAGTATCAAATATCAGAGATAGAGTACTTGTACATGTTACAAATTAACTAATATTTTTAAGTACAACATGAAAAGTTGGATTTTTTAATATTTGCATAACATATTTGTTAATAGTGAATGAATTAAAGTATCTAAAATATTTATGATTTTACACTTGAGAATTTTTTAACTACAAAGAAGGCTAAGATGTTATTCAAGATAATATGATATATTGGTTTTGAAAATATTATAATATACTAGTGAATTTTAGATAGAATTAATATCAGTACATTTCAAATTTTGACAAGAGTACTATGTGCATATTTATCTACAGTTCAAAATATTTGAAGTGGTTCGAATCTATTCTCTTCAAGTTAATTTGAAGTATTTATAACTTTCATTCATAACATTCTTCAGATTCTCTATCTGGAAATCTAGGTTTATTGTCAAAATTGCAAATCTAAACAAAAACAATCATAACATCAAAATAACTAGAAAAAGGATCAGCTTGTCTCTGCTAGGAGTGGTCGGCACCCACTGTCATGTTGGGCAACAAAGTTGGTGCCTTCCCTTCAGGTGAGGGATTGTCCAGAGTCGGGTTATTAGCTGATGGAATATCCTTTCCCCAACTGCTTTGGCTCTGTTTCAGCAATACCATACCCAATCTTAACAGTAATCCGTATGTCACAGTCCTAGCTTCTTCCTCACTAAACTAAGGGCTCACTCAAACTGAGAAGAATGCGATTCGACTTCAATGCGGCCACAAATTCCATCAATGCAAACTCCAGCGAAAATAGCATTGTAGCAGGCATTGAAGTAGCATCGTACTCTCATCAGATTGTGCCAGTGTGCTCAACCTCATACCCTACACCTCGAGATGTTAATGACCGTATGGGCTGGCATCAAAGGAAGTGATCACAGGAAAAGAGTATGCACTACAAGGGCAGCGCAGCCCTCCCTTAATCCAACCCAAATAATTCAAGGTGCATGAAGGGGTAAAGGGTTTGATATTACAAATGAATCGAGCCGGGGTTCGAAGCTTATGCCTCTCAACTGCCAGTTATTGATATCAGGGAGGCGGGGACACCCGGGCAGCCACTTCCAGGAGCGATCTTCCAGATCGCATACAACGGCGGGGGAGCTCTCTGAGATGGTCAGACAAATGATGTTGCCATTCCCAAAGCCAAAGAAATGACGAGAGGGACGTAGCATTTCTACAAATTCGCGCCGTAGCTTCCGAGGCATGCGTTCAATCTCTACCCACACCATCTTGGTTCTCTCAAGCTCCCAGATTCTGATGCCCAGGAAATTGCCCTCTTCGCACCCTCCCACCATCAGGAGCCGGCCTTGGCACTCTACCAGAGAAGGGGACACGATACAAGCAGGCATCCTCACGGATACTTCATCCCACAAGTTCCTCTCTAAATCATAAGCAATTACACCAAACGGAGAAAACGTTATACAGTAGAACAAACCCATGCTCCACACTGCGTAGCCAGCTCCGAGTTTCCAGGCCGCTGCCATTATCGGCCATGGCTTGCCTCCTACAGCCCACGCATTAGTCTGCGAACAGAAAATCTCGGTTGCTAACCTTCCATTGTGCGCCTCATCAAAAAATAACCCGGCTACGAGAACTTTATATGACTTTGAGGCTCTGTCATTTACCATCCCAACCACGTGGATCGTCTTAATGAAACACATAGGTGGAAGGTGCTGCCAAAACTTAGTCATAGGATTGCACACGAAGAGATTGGGCCACGGAAAGAACTCGTTCCCGTAGCACAGCAGTCCTTCAGAGGCAGCCAATACACACTTCTCTGGTGACATTGCGGGAATCGCAAGGTCGTGCCACTTCTTCAACGACGAGTCATACGCTGATGAGACGCGCCCGGCTGTATACATGATAATCCAAGGCTTTTGGGGAGAGACTTGACTGTACCGAGCTACGAAGCGTTCAGAGAAGAGTATAGAATTCCACTGCTTGCACAAGCCCCGCAACTTAAACAGGCTGTGGATGGGAAGAAATGCGAGAACTCTCTCCATCAAGTCCTCGGGCAGGGATTTCCACACACTCTCGTCCATAGCCACCATTTGAATCTCCTCGCTTGTGGATGCTACTGCTCCCGTTAGAGTATCATCCAGAAGCTCAGAGCTCGTTATCCTCTCTACTGGCCATTTCAATTGTCTACAGTAAATTCATGCTCTCAAGCATATGTTCAACCTCGTGATCTGGAATCAATCAACGTCGTTGACATTCTTAGGGGCACTTGCACTCACTGATCATAGCCGTCTGAGGGCATCTTCACTGATCCCCATTTAATTGACATTATACTGATGTGATTATGGCTCTAAGTTGTTAACAGACAAATTTTGCTTACCTCCATTTGATGAAGAATTTCTCTTTGAGATGCGTCCGAAGATGGAACCGAACACATAATTAAATATCAACAGAATCCAGCGGATATTTACCTCGCCAATATTCCGAATCTTTGAATGAAAACCCTAATTTCGAAACTAGTGCGTCTGCTGCAAGCGTATTCTACAAGGGCCGCTCACGACCCACCGCACGATCATCACCAATTTGCAAAACCTCCATCGACACCAGGTTCATCACAAAATTGTAACTGAATTAATCACCTCTCAAAGTGCAAACGACCCCTAATCTCACTCCCACACAAACGCCGAACATCAATAGGGAAGGAGCGAACCCTGAACTCAACCAAAATCGAAACCCGTTAGATCATGATATGCGACAACCGGGGAGGAATGAGGCTCATCGAGACGGAGAGCCAGGATGGAGAAATGATTGTAGGAACATGACAAGGAATGCAATTCGAATGAGGATCTTAAGAGAGAGGAGGAGGAGGATCGAAAAAGGGGAAAGGAAGGGCAAGAGCAAGAGCAAGCAGGGGACTTCTGGTCCAGTTGTGGCGTCCGCCTGATCTCGTGCTCACGCCCTTCCGCTCCCTCATCTGTGATTGATGTCTGTGCCAATCGTCTCGCGTGGAGATCCTCCCCCGGATTGGCACAAGGCTTCATCGAGATCGCCCGCACAGACACACTGGAAGCTTGCAACGCAGCGATCGCACTTCTCCAGCAGGTATCGCTTCGCCGATACAAAGGCCCCGGTGTCGGTGAAGTTTAGTGTTTAGGGGTCTCGGTATGCCTTGTCGGGGAAAGGGACACGTGCTAACTGCTGGTTCAGTGCATTTCTGTGAATCAACACCACCCTCACTCATGGATGGTGAGCCCCATTGTTATCCGGCTGGGACCTAGACTAGGCTTTTACCGGGATGGATTCCATCCATCCCACTCAATACCGGTCCTGCGTAGCCCTGCCCAGCCCAGGCCCGCCCTGCCCCGCCCAGCTTGGGTGAATTTCTTGCCCGATTTAACAAAATTTTAAATGCCTACCGCCCATGCCCGCCTGCGAAAATCAAAGGGGGAGAGTTGTGGAGAAGCGACTAAGAACTGAGAGGAAGGGGTTAAAAAGCGAATCAGATTTGCAGCACAGGCGGCTAGAACAACTATGGGGGCTTGACTATAATCAAATACACTTAACCAAACTACCTCATTGCCTCTCATGTAGTCACTATTTTTCCATTATTGTGTATACATTGTTTGATCTTGTTGTTGAATTAATGTATTGTTGCAGCAAAATCTCTTCCCTCTTTTTTACTTTTTTGGTATCTTGTGTTGCTGTTATTGATCCATCTATTGTGTTGTATTCACTCTCATACATAATAACCACATTCGATTATGTAATTTTTTTTTTTTTTTTTTTATCTTTTTATCTTTTTTTTAAGAAAAGGAGAGACAAGGTGTAACAAATGTCCATATTACTTAAGTAAATAGAAGCAAATAGAAGTAAGTAGAAGTACATAAGAACATGTTGAGAAGATAATTGTCAAGGATATGAACTAGAAAAAGATGCATAATCTAATGAAAACTGTATCAAAGAAAAGTCACAAAATAGGAATAAGAAAGTATGTATATTCAAAGAGAAATTGGAATGGCTATTGCCAAAGACTAGAAACATGAAGACTCTTGAAACTAAATTAGAATCAGGAAAGGAATTGACAAGAGTAAAGAAGGCTTCACTCTTGTCTCTATTTATATTATCTATCTAAGAGCTATGTGGTGATATTCTATAGGACCTCCTACTCATGTCTAATTTGTAAGACACATGTCAAACTTGCACGACAAGTTTTCCACATGTGTGACACATGGCTAGCTTGTTCCACAAGCTACCAACATATGCGCCATGTGGCTAGCTTGTTGACCAAGTTTCTAACCTACCAATCATCTATAGCTATGTATAAAGGTGATTCTGCGTCTATGAAGCTTCTAGGAAGCTTTTTTTTATCAAATCAACTTATTTTACTTACTTATATTGATCTATATTATTTAGATAATTATTGGAATAAATCTTATATCCATGACATTATCCCCCTTTCTAGAAATGAGTTCCACGAGGAGCGGTGATTACATGTTGAGGAAGTCCAAGATACATCAAATTGTGCTTGTCACATACTTTGATCTTTGTTCCCTTTGAAGGTAGTTGATAGGTCCTTTCAGCTATTGATAATGTCTCATAATAGGGTAAGATGACTACCCTGTTATTTGATCATTGTTGAGGCCTTCATAACTCCTTTCAAAGAAAACATTAGGAATACCATTAGGAGTAGTTCCTATCTCTAAAAGTATCATCAAACATCGGCAGTCTCTTCTAAGGTCGTGATATCAAATACATTGTATTTTGCCATCAATCCAAGGAAGGACATGTCGTTCTTGAGGGTCTTCATCTCTATTCCGTCGTCTTGAAGGTTGTGATAGTCGTAATGTCTCATTTGATAAATCAACAAATGATGGCTCTTGAGCTGAATTCGCTAGTTGTTGATCCTCTATCTTTTTAGCATGAACAAATCCAAGAAAATAACAAACAATGATACAAGGTAGGATGAAACCTCTATAGAACCTGCTTTACTTAATAGTAAAGATTTTCTTGATTCTTCATCTTGATTTTGACGGATGTCGTCGATGAAATGCATTGACTTTTATTGATGTATTTGCTAGATTCTTAGATGGCTCGCATGTGCGTTTACTTATATCATATCTATGCCAATGCACAAGATATTCTAGTCAATTTTTGTGTCGCCTCGAATCTAAAATCTCTTCAATCTCAAATTCTTCATTGTTGTCCACTTCTATAGGAGGCGGTCGCATTTGTCTTCTTTCTTGTATATCCACTGTCTTGTATGGCTCGAATAATGACATGTGGAATACAAGATGGATCTTTATGGATTCTGATAGGTATAATCGATATATAACTAGATTGATTTGTTCAAAAATAAAAAAAGATCTAATCCTATGATAGTCTAACTTATCACAAGGACGAATAGTCTTGATATTGCGACAAAGTAACCATATCTTATCCTCCACATTGAATTGTGGTTGTTCCTTGCCATATGCATTTGCATTTATTTTTTGTCGTTCTTGAGCTTCTTTTAATTGCACTTTCATTATTGTATGTAACTCTAACAAATGATTTGCCAAATCTTCTACCGCTGGATAATCAACTTTTGAAAAGTCAAAAGCATCAAGTCGTGGATGATAACCATAATTGGCAAAGAAAGGTGTTTGCTGTGTAAAAGAATGTATCGTATTATTATAAGCAAACTCTGCCAATGGCAAAAGAGCTGTCCAATCATCTTATTGGTACTTGATAGTACACCTTAAGTACTGCTTCAAGACTTGGTTTACAAGCTCTGTTTGTTCGTCAGTTTGAGGATGAAAAGTTAAAGATAGCTTTATGTCCATTTTTAAGATCTTGAAAAGAATTCTCCAAAATCTTGACACAAATTGAATTATTCTATCCGATATAATATCCTTAGGTAATCCATGATAGCGATAGATGTTATTAATAAAAAGCTTAGCTGCTTCTTCACCTGTGATAGATTTTGTATATGGCACAAAATGTGCCATCTTGGTGAACTGATCTACTATCACAAATATAGAGTCATAAGATCTTGAGCTTGGAAGATCTGTGATGAAATCCATAGAAATAGAAGACTATGGATGTTCTAAAATAGGTAATGGCTGAAGAAGTCCGAAAGATCGATGACGAGGAGTTTTTGATTTTGAGCACATATCACATGATTGTATAAAGTCTTTGACTGCCTTCCATTTTGAGGTCACCAAAAATCTCTTGATATAAGCTCCAAAGTCTTTTTATATCCAAAATGTCCTATTGTTAAAAAATCATGATGTGCTTGAAGAACACGTAAACGTGTTTTTTCTTCAGGAACATATAGGCATCTTTCAAAATATAGTAGGTTATTCTTGAATTCGAATTTAGAAGGATTATAAGATTTAGAAGAATTATTCTTGATATCATGAACAAGAAGGTTTGAGGACATACTTGACTGAATTTGCTTGAAAAAATTTGAATCAACACTCAATGTTGATTTCATTGCTCGAAGATGAAATTGCTCCGGTTTCAAGAGGACCATTCTTCATTGCTCAAAAGATGCATCTCCTTCTTTTGGTGCAAAATAAAAATATCTAGAAAGGACATCAGACAAACCTTATTGTTTTCTTGGCCAATAAGTGATAATGAACTCAAATCTTGACAAAGACATACTCAAACAAGCTTGACAACGATTCAACTCGTATCCTGACATGAAATACTCAAGGTTCTTGTGATTTATATATATGGTGATTGGACTAGAAGTGCTTTCTAGATAATGATGCTATTCTTGAAAAGAATCTATGATTTTAAGAAGTTTTTTATTGTGGATCTCATAATTGATCTCAACTACTGAGAATTTTCTTGAATAAAAAGCTACTGGATGAAGTTTGTCATCTGTTTCCATTTGTGACAAAATCGCATGCAAGGCAAAGTCTGATGCGTCTGTTTCTATAAAAAATGCCTTGAAAAAGTCAACACAATACAAGATTGGTACAAAAACAAATGATGTCTTTAGAGCTTCAAATGTTGCTTCCGCTTCTTGATTCCATTGAAATTTGTCTTTACAGGTCAAATGTATAAGTGGAGCTATAACTCGAGAAAAGTTTTTGATAAAGATTTGATAATAATTGGCAAATCTCAAAAAGCATTGGACATCTCTTATCATCTTTGGAATCTTCCAATTCATCATTGTCTGGACTTTCTTAGAATCCATCATGAGACCATTATTTGAAATGATGTATCCTAAAAAATCAACTTGAGTATTATAAAATACACATTTTTCCATCTTAGCATACAATCCCGCATCTCTAAGTTTTTGTAATACTTGACAAATATGTATTTCATGTTCTTCTACGTTCTTTGAATAGATCAAAATATTGTCTAAATAGTAGATGACAAAATTATCTAGGAACTCACAAAAAACATCATTCATGAGATGTTGAAAAGCAGCTGGTGCATTTGTAAGTCCAAAAGGCATGACATTATATTCAAAATATCCGTACCTGGTTCAAAATGTAATTTTTCATTCATCTCCTTCTTTGATGCATATTAGATTGTATGCTCCTCTTGTATCTATTTTTATATAGATCTTAGCTTGATTCATTTAGTCAAGAAGTCTTGATATCAAAAATAATGGATATCTATTTTTGATTGTGATCTTGTTGAGTCCTCGATAGTCAACATACATTCGTAAGGATCTATCTTTTTTCTTCACAAATAGAATTGGAGCTCTTGTTGGAAATTTAAAATGACATATGAAATTCTTGGCCAAATTCTTGTCAATATACGCCTTGAATTCCGCTAACTCATCTTATGATAAACTATAGATTGGTCCAAATGGTGGCTGAGTTCCTTCCTTGACGTCGATTGAACAATCATATGGACAATGCTCCAGAAGAATATCTGCATTCTTTTTCTTAAAAATGTCTTAATAATCTAAATGTTGACTTGGAATGCTACTTGAAGTCTTTCCATCATTGGAAATAGGTGCAGCATAAATAACAAAAGGTGATCTTTCTTTTGCAGCATGTAAGAAAGCTCTTGCACCTACAAACGCATGTTTAATTCTACTAGACTTATGATTTCTTACTTGATTAATTATACTGTTAGCTATACTTTTAGAAAAGTTCATAGTACGAGAAATCCAATCTATTTGAGGGTTGTATTTTTTTAACCATGATAGATCTAGAATGATTGGAATAGAGGAAGATCTAATTATGTTGAAAATTACACAACTATTATGGCCATTTACTACTACATCCAGAGAAAGTGTTTCATAAGTAACATCTCCAGAACATAAAAGACGACCATCTATGATTTCTATATGTACGGGTTTAGGTTTTTTTACTAACTATATTCTATGGCTTTTAACAAATTCTTCATCTAAAAAGCAAGCTAAGGCTCCCAAATCTATTAAGGCAGAGGCTTTGTAATTATTAGATCCTAAACAGACATCTATTATAAACCAAGGAGATGGTTGTGAGGAGAGGATAGGACCTTCATTAGAAATTATACAAGATTCCAATCGCACGGTCCTTATTGTGGCTAGATAAATTCGTTTTCCAAAATATTATCTTCCTTGACATTCATACTCCTCATCTTGTAATTGCGTCATTTCATTGGACAATTTTGAGCAATGTGTTTAGATTCTCTATAATACAAGCATAATCCTTCTTGACAACGTTGAGTCTTTTCTTGTTCAATAAGCGGCTTAAAACGTATAATATTAATTTATATGTTCTTGATTTCTGAAAGTACATTTTGAGAAGACATTGGTGCTGCCATTGAATTATAATAATGTTGAGGTTTCCTTGTATGACTTTTTGATCAAAATTCAAAAAACCAATTATCACACTTCAGTGCAAAATTGATTGTTTGACTCAATATTTGAAGATCGGATAAGTTTAGCATCAATTTCTTCACTTCATATTATAATCCGTAGAAAAATTGATTGGTGAGTGCAGCATCATCCTACTTGATATTGATTGCTAGTTGTCGAAATTGTGAAACATATAATGTTACTAATTGATTGTCTTGTTGTAAGATACAAAGCTTGTTGATTGTAATATAAGTTGCATCGTGTTCTCCATATATAGATCAAAATTTTGCTAAAAAAGCTTCTAAATTATCTAATATTGGATCATGTCATTCAAAAAAAGATGAAAACCAAGATAAGGCAGAACCTTAAAGTAGTGTACCAATAAACCTAACTTGTAAACCTAGAGTTGAAAAACTTTGTGGTTGCAATTCAATCAGCAATTGAACTTAATTGATAAATCCTTGAAACTTGGATCTTGTGCCATCAAACTTCTCAGATAGACTAATTTTTGGTTCTCTGATACTTGGACAATGTTCCAATGGAGGAGGAATTATATGGCTTGTTGTAGATATTGAAGCAGCTACAACCATATCTATATCTTCTTTGTTTGGTAACCTTCTTGCTCCTTGTGGAGATACAATGAATTGATGCATTACAAGCATTAATTTTCTCATTTGCTCTTGTATTTGTGCCATTGCACTCTTCATTTGAATAAGCTCTGCCATGATAATACTTCAAAAAAAAAAAATCTAACACCGCTCAAGACAAGTAGAAGGGAGAACAAAGAAAATACTAAAAATAATATCAGTTTAGAAGAGAATAATCCGCAACTTCTAATATGCTTGTGTCTTACCAAGAGAAAGGGATAATCCGCTTTTAATCAAGATAAGATAAAGCTCTGATATTATAAGTGTATTCTTATCAATCTGTCAAGGACATGAACTAGAAAAAGATGCATAATCTAATAAAAATTATATCAAAGAAAAGCCACAAAATAGGAATAAGAAAGTATTTTTATTCAAAGAGAAACTGGAATGGCTATTGCCAAAGACTAGAAACATGAAGACTCTTGAAACTAGATTAGAATTAGGAAAGGAGTTGATAAGAATAAAGAAGGCTTCACTCTTATCTTTATTTATACTATCTATCTAAGAACTATGTGGCGATATTCTATAACTATGTGGCAATAAAGGTGATTTTGCATCTATGAAGCTTCTAGGAAGCTTTTCTATCAAATCAACTTATTTTACCTATTTATATTGATCTGTATTATTTAGATAATTATTAGAATAAATCTTATGTCTATGACAATAATATCTTTTTTAACAAGCTTTGAAAAAGTTTTCTAGATGCAAATTAGACGGATATTGCAAATTAGATATTTAGACATACCATATGGCTATTGAAACTTACTCTATGAATTTTCTAAAATTAAATATATAGATATATTATAGTAATATTTTATACTATATGGATAATACAATAAAAATTATTAAATATAATGTATACTAAATAGAATTTAATTTTATGCTAATAACTTAAATTTTATTTTATACATGTACAGATTATAAATTATTGTGGATTTTTTAAAGAAAATATTTTTGTACTATTTCAGTTAGAATATAATTAAATATAGTAAATATGATAATATTTTGAAATTTAAATATTATAGTTTAATAAAAAATTTATTATGATGATTTTTTGGTATGATATGAATTACAATAAAAATATTTTATGAAGAAATTTATATATAAATGAAATATTTTTTCTATTCTAAAAAAACTATATCCAAACTTAAGTTATGTAAAATTTATAAAAATCATTACTATATAATATACTAGAATTGAATACATATATGTCTTAGCAATAATTTTATTTTTGGATATTTACCAAAAAAATTATTTTTTATTTTCATATAAAATCTTATATTATTATTTTTTATTTTGTATAGGTATTTGAATTGGATATCTAAGGTTTTAAAACCATATTAGGATAAATAGACTAGGTGGCATTTTTTTCTTGTAATGTATTTGTATTGTTGCTTGCTCTTTCTAAAAGAGCCACACAATATAGTTATAAAAAAAAATCTCTATTATTAGCTACTTAAAAAATATATTTAAATAGTTTCTTCATCTTTCTCTTATAAAATTTTTTATTCAACTTTATTAAAGACTCTTTTTGTACTTTTGTATTAATAAATTGATTTATTTATTGATATTTAATATTTTTTTCATAATTATTATTTTAAAATCTACTTATTCTATTTTTATAATAATATAACTCTTTAATCTTTGAATCTCCTTGTTTATCACTAAAATTAATTTGCTAAATTCGAACATTTCTTTTTCATGACAACTTGACAAATTATAAAGAAGAATTCTAATTTGGTACTTACATAAAATACCTCTAATAGTATATTTATAAGAATAATTTATATAATCTATAAAAGAATTTAAAATCATATACCAAGGTTCACGATCTTTAAAAGCTTAAGACTTCACCTTCAAAGAGTCAAATAGTTGGTTCTAAGATGTCCTCTTTAGAAATACTCAGAATTTTTTAAATACTTGCTTTAATAATTTTCTTTACAACTTTGTTGGAAACAAATTTACTTTGTTTTTTTTGTACCATGTTCATATAATTAGTAGAGATAGAAGTTGTAAGATTTCATATCAACCAATCTATTTGGTTTCTATTCATCTTCTTAAAAATTTGTTTATTCACTTTTTCAATGTGCCATGATATAATGAAATATTACTATTGGTACCTTGATTGGCATGAGGTATATGTTTTAATCCTACCAATTGCATATCTATAATATACAAAATTACATGGTAAATAAAAAAAATCTAATTTAATTATATAAATTTAGTAAAGTTAAAATATTAATTAAAATTAATAAATTTAAAAATAGCTAGTTAATTTTAGAAAACTAAAAAATATAATTAATTGAATTTATCATATTTAAAGATCTTAACTTAGATATAAAAAGTTATATATAAAATATTTTATTTATCAAGATTTAAAGATATCTACATAAATATTGTAAGTTATATAATAAATTATTATATTTAATAGTTTTTATGAAATATCTAATATACAAACACTTTAATAGCTTATGGACCAATATAATTATTTCTTTCATTAGTATAAATATCTATATATCTATATAAAATCTCACCATTCTATTAAATATAGTAACTATAGCAGCAGATTACCTCACCAATATGTAGATACAATGTTATTGACAAATATCAAATAGAATAAAACATCCTTTCTTTATTAATTTTAAATAATAACAATCTATTTAATGATCCTTTGGCCCATATGGACAATGATATCTATACAATTACACATTAAATCATGGATACAATAATATAATAATATTTATATTTTATAATATGATTCAAAAGTTTAAAAAATTAAAAATTAAAAAATTAAAATACATCATGTTTGTACCAATAAAGAATTGAATTGTGGATGTCTTAAATTTAATTTAATTTAATTTTTTTTAATAAATAGACTATAAAATTAAGCATTATTATTTTAATTTATTAAATAAATTTAAGTTATAATTTATTTAATTTAATAAAGTATTTTCTACTTAAAAATACTAAATCCATCCAAACTACTAGATTTTTTCAAAAAAAACATTAAAACTCATATACAATATAATATTTTATTTACATACAATAAATTTATCTTAAATACATGTATTTAAAAAAAATAAAATATCATCTTAAAGTTTATGTCATCTGAAAGTATAAAATTTCATATAAAATAGTTTATCTTATCTAAAAATAAAATTTGTATTGAATATTGTTTAGGTTGTCAAATGAAAAAGAATTATTATTTGATATAATTTATTTTTAAAAATATAGAGTTAATATTGAGTACAATTTAGCTTGTCTAAAAAGTATTATCATCTAATATAGTTGAACTTGTTTAAAAATTAATATTAAATACTTGGTTAAATAGATGCAACTTGATTTTTTAAAATAAAAACAACAGAAATTTTCAAATCAAAATTTTAAACTCTTTTTAATAAAAAGCTTACTTACAAGTAAGATAGAATTTTTATCAAATTCAAAGAAACTTTGTGTATATTATTTTATTTAAGTTTTATTGTATTAATCTTTTTATTTACTTCTTTTGTATTTATTCTAGATACAATTAAAACTTTTTACTAACTGCTTTAGTTTTTATATTTTTATCATATTTTATTTTATTAAAAAAAATTACAAATCTTATAGAAATAAAAACAAAGACAAAACATACAACATCTTGACATCTTTTATCAAAGACATGAATCTAAACAAAATTCAAAAGACAATATATTTATGTATTATTAAGAGAGAAAAAAATTAAGAAAAAAAAGAATTAGAATGGTTACTACCATATACAAGAAACCAAAGAGACTTGAACCAAGACTAAAAAACAAAAAAACATAATAAGGTTGAGAATAGCCTCATTCTTGCCTTCATATATATTAACTACCAAGAAGACCTTGTCGAAGCTTTTGAAGGACCTCAAGCCTAGTGATCTATGGATTAAGTTGTAGGTTGCTTTAAACATAAATTTTTAAAAATAAAAAACTAATAGAAATTTTTTTAATAGCTATATGATATATTTATAGGAATCTAAAGATCTAATCCAAGTCTAATATAATTTATCAAAGTTTCTTAAAGAAGATATCATCTACTTAATATGTTCTATCTATTATTATATACTTCTATTTAATTATATTTATTTAAATATTATAGATATATGTTATATTATCCTTGTTTTTAGGATTGAATCCTATAAGGATCAATCAAACTATTTTATAAGTTGGTGAA